>JAVGWX010000013.1:48909964-49109964 GCA_036924085.1 Ariolimax columbianus
AACACAGGAGTTTGTTTGGTTGGTTGGTTATTGATCCAGCGGCCTATAATCTCCTGCCCTTTGGCCCAATGTCATATAGTGGCATCTGCAAGTGTTTGTATGCAGTTCAGTAGTTCCGCACAAAGAGTTCCATTTGTCTGACATTTGGTGAAGAAGCTCTTTCCTAACACTGGCAAGCGCCGGACACTTAAAAAGATGATGTTCAATCGTTCCATAAGGATGTGTGCACAGCCGGCACTCTGGAGTATGTTCTGGTTGGATTATATTCAAATGACTGTTAAGTTGTATGTGTGTGTGAAGTCGGAAAATTGTGCTTTGGTCTCTCCTTTTCATGAGGTTGATGTTGTCTTTGGGATTTGGGATGGCCATATGTTTGTAGATTTCTCTCCCAGTATTTCCAATTACCCATCTATTCAGCCAGGCGTCTTTGTTCGCAGTCTTCAGTAGTTGTTTGACTGTCTGTAGGGCTTTTGGTGTGTATTGTTGTTCTTGACTTGATCCCTTCTTAGCTAGTCTGTCTACCTTGTCATTACTCGGTGTATTTGAGTGACCTGGGATCCATTGTGTAACTATTCTGACTTCATGGGATGTGAGAAGTTGGTTGGTATCTATGGATATTTGGGTAAGTTCAGGCTTACAATAACCACGATCTTCCAGAGCTTGAAGATCAGATACTGAGTATGTAAAGATTACGATGCTTTGGGCTTTTGATGGGAAAGCATAAAATACAGTCCTCAAGTGGTACAGAGCTACTTCCAATACTATTATTTCTGCCTCATAATTTGAACATATCTCCCCACAAACATCAAACAGTTCATCAGATGTTCTGTCTGGATACTCTATGTAAACTCCATATCCCGCTTTAATGGTGGCCTGAAAAGCAGACCCATCAGTATAAAGCACGTATCCATTCTTCTGGGTAAGTGTCAATCGTTCTCTGTGAGTGCGGGAGTTTACGTACCTGGGAAGTGTCTTCACTTAACCGTGGCGGATTTGACAGAGGATTCAAAAGGCAAGGTAGGTGCATTATGAGCTAGCACCGGTACTGAGACATCCAAGTGTCATTATGTCCATTTTGTTGTTGTGTACGTTCGCCTTATTTCTCTAATCCCCAAGGCGGTGTGCGTTGCACTGTTGTTTTTATGTTGCGCATGTCGGCCCAGTGCATCCGACTTCAGCATGCATTTTATGTAAGGGTCTGCTTCCTCCTGCATTTTCTAAGGGTTTGCTTCCCCGGGGTAACGACCGGTGCTGTAATGGGGATCGAACACGTTGATATAAACTGAAGATAGATGGCACTGACGAATGCACCTGTGGTACAGGGAAAATGACCGCTGAACAAATGCTGCAAAATTGCCCGACATACGAGCACCAGAGAAAGCACATTTGGCCATCACTAGTGCCAACACTAGACAAGCTCTATGGCAGTGTCAACAGCCTCAGGATAACCACTGCTTTCTTCGGACAAATTCAAGTTGACGTCTGACAGCGTACGAAGAAGAAGAAGAAGAAGAAGAACACGTTGATAATCACTACGTTATGGTATTAGTGTTAAACTTGAGCCTAATTAGGTAGGCACAAACTTAAGACCGAGACATATGAGATGTGATGATGTCAAACTGCAGCAGGAAAGACAATCAGCTATAAAATTTGCAACGACACGCTGAAGAATATGGTGGGGACTACATCGATTAACTTCTATATTGACGCGCAGAAAATGAATTGGTTTGGTCATCTGACAAGGATGCAGTATGATCAACCTGCAGCGAGGTCACACTACATGGAGATGTCAGGGCCACGAGGAAGAGGTCGACCCTAGCGATAATGGATAGAGGGAATCAAAGAAACACTCCAGAAGTTCATGTCGGCAGCACAAGCCTGCTATTTAGCGCAAACCAGAAATCTACGTATACCTCCTCTTTGGACGCCGCAATGCATGTACAGTAGGACACAAAAATATGAAAAAAAAATAAGATGAACAAGTATGGGTCAAGGGCTTTCAAAACAAACACATGACGCCGAACCAAAGTACAAAATGCTGGATTTAGAATTATCGCGAGAAGGTTGAAGACCACTCCCATCTAGGAAATGGAAAAATATACCGATCTTCGCTCCTTTTGATAGCACACGTGAAGAGAAGATGTTTGTGCACAACGAGACTCTGCTACGCTTCCCAAACCACCAAATGCGTGCCAAACTCCGTAACATGATATGGCTGAACAGATCAAGATTTCTCGACAACTCTAACTAGCTGTAACGCTGCCACGAAGACCTCCTCCCCAACCTAGACTGAGAAATGGAACTATTAACTAACTGCGAGGAGTCGGACTACTGCCATGAAAATGTCTAAACCATCAGAGATCCCTGGAATGTAAAAGAAACACCACCATACCCATCTCCAACCAAGTCTTGACACAGGGAGATGAATGAAGAAAAATACAACTCAAAGTAATGGGCACACGTATTTACGTTACAGATGGATCCAGAGAGGAAGCAGCAAAGAATGGAGGATGAGGAATCTATATAAGGCACAATAATAGGTGGATATCCGGCAAGGCTTTCCAATAGGGGAAGATCTCTTCTAACTTTATAGCAGAATTCATGGCTGCTCTCAAGGCACAGAGAATCCGTACGAGACTTAACAATTAATGTACATCACCAGCAAAGAATACATGCTTCAGGAAATAAGATCCATGATTAACAGTAACAAAATAACAAAACAGTTGCTCTCCAGTAACTACCCTTCCACTGTGGGATTACATGGAACAAAAGAGTGGGTTGGTGCCCTGTCCAGAGAAGTAGCAAAATGAAGCAATCCCTACAACAGTAACATACTGAGATGCAAAAACAATCGTTCACAACCATTGCAACAACGTATGGAAGAAAGAAACTTCAAAAACATCAACAACCTACTCAGTCCTACACAAGAACAAGCCACTGTATACTACTTGGTAACTCAAGATATCCTTCACAAACGATCAACCACGTTCAACCGGATTCCAGACCTCTGAACCTGTCCTACAAGAATGCCCATTCAGAAAAGGCCTACGAGGCCAAACCTGGAGCAGAACTGAGCTAAAAGCTATGGGACTATCGCCCAGAAAAGATTGCAAACTTCGCCCTGGTATCTGTGTTGCAGACCTAGCATAACCAAATCCCTGGGCACAGAAGAAGAATAGCAATGGTTGTACACGATTGGGTTGCTAAGTCCCTTGCGAAACCGAACCCCCTTTAGTCGTGTTTTGCAACATGCTTGGAAGTTTAGTCTCCCTTTTCTTTTCTACCCATGAACTATTTGGGTGCTAGGACTTGAAAGAAAGCCCTAAAAACAATACCTCCAATAATGATAAAGGCATAACAGTGTGGAAAAACTCGTTTTAACGAGGATCAGAAGAAAAGAAGCAATACTTTGAGCAGAAGGAAGGGGACCGGATAACTCAACTCTTCATATAGTCCGCATTGCATTGTGGGGGTGACGTTACATACGGGCTTTTTGGATGGAGGCAGACAGGAACATGGGATACTGTCTGCCGGAGTAAATTTCAAACGTTGTCTTGCACTTCAGGCATTCACAATGCTGTACAAAGACTAATAATCCTTACTATAATTAGGTGATGGCAAGAGTACGTTGCAATTACTGCCAGCATGAAATATTTGGACAACATCTACGGTGCGCAGAGTGTGTTGATTTTGACCTTTGTTTGCGGGCAAGTATGACGTCAGATGTATCCATTTCGAGCTTCGCCAATAAATAGGTCAACGCACTTGTTTGTTTGTGTGTTTGTTTATTTTCTCTGGCAACCCAGTTGTGTCTTATCATACTCCCCTTTTTATTTTCAGTGCTTTTCCTTGGGCGCTGAGATAGCATCTCATCGAAGGGAGCATCCTTTCACAATAAAGGTATAGTTTTAAAGTGTTTCATTTAGCACACCGGTTGAGAACACGTTCAGCCCGGCTTGTTACTTTCACTTTTGTAGTAAATAGACAGGGGGAATTCTTGTAGTGACGTCCTCATATCCTTCTCTTCCCATTGTCTATTATTAGATTTCAGGAATCTGTTACTTATTAGTAAATGATAGAAATCAATACTAATGACTAATGAGCTTGGTAAACCTTGATAATTTGTTATTGTATATGATTGAGAGAAATACATTGTAATTGTTAAATGACTGAGTAGTAAATTTGGCTAATCAGTAATCGCTAATCTGTAATAACTAATTCAGTAATTGGTATTGAGGGAAATAAATACGAATGGATCTAGTAAACTTGGCTAATCTGTTATTGGGATTGAGAGAAATAAATACTAAAAACTCAAAAGAGTCTACTAAACTTTGCTAATTGGTAAAGGGAAATAAATACTAAAAACTAAACTTTGCTAATCTGTAATTGGTATAGACTTAGAGGGAATAAACATTGCTAATCTGCAGGAATTGACAAAAATGCTTATCTGTGACAAGTAAAATTTTTTGCTTGACGAATAAAAAATATCAGTATTTAGTCGATAATTACGTTTTTAGTCGTTATGTAGTAACGACTCTCACACGATAATTAATGATATTGCGGTTTGAATAGATTGTACATAAGCTAGCTTGCAATGGTGAATGTAAATGTACCTCCACTACCAAAATTTAAATCTACTAAAGCCATCGATAAATGGTACTTCAGTGCTGAAACTACCAAGCATGTTCAAAGGCACAAACGCCATTCTTCTGACAGCAGTGCATTTTCTTTTAAGAAGAAATAGGCTAATACTGTGTAATATAAAATATTTTGGTTTGGTACGCATTATTATGTAGAAATAAAAGTGAATGACTGCCTAATTAAAATTTGTAAATATAAATTTCTTCACTGTAGTTCGGCCATGCTACCTGGTGAAATTTTTTACTGACTAGTGAGCCGCCCTAACATTTATCACGCCCTGCTAATCTGTTATTGGTATAGAGGGAAATAAATACTAATGATTCTGGTAAACTTTGCTAATCTGTTATTGGTATTCTTAGTCGACCTGTACTTCAAGAGTGGCAGATGCCCCTGTGCAGGTCCCAGATGTGGCAATAGCTGGATGTAGCCAAGAGAAGAATTTCCTGCTTAGCTGGCTAGTCTCGAGCAGCTTATTACTTTGCAGCGTTGGGACAAGTTCATCGGAGAGTCATTAACCAATGTGCGAGTCCATCTTAATAAACTCAAACACTAGAGCAAAGTAGACCTGCAGCCTGTTAGGCGCTGTCTATGCTGCTCTTAACAAACCACCTAACCATTGACGGTGTTATGCCATGTCACACAGTTATTCAATTCTTACGACATGCTATCTGTGGGGCAGTGGAATCCCCAAGGAGTCTAGAAAACTTAGCCAATCTGTTATTGCTATATAATATAAATAAATACCAAGAAGTAGTAAACTTTGCCAATTTATGTGTATATGATAGAAATAAATGCAGGATCTAGTTAACTATACCAATGTTATTGGTATATAATATAAATAAATACTAGGGGTCTAGAAAGCTTTGCCATTTTAGTAACTATTAGCTAATTTAAGTCACTGACCAATGATTCATGATACTAATCTGTAAAACAAAGAACAATAATTATGAATTAAAGAGTGTATAACTTACTTTCCAGATAATATGAAGAAGAAGAAGATAAATATTCAGATATGTAAGACAGAATGGAGAGACCAGCACAAAGAATGCAAAGAAGAAAATGACAGCATAGACAGATGGACAGGCAAAGATCAAAATATGACATTACAAACTCAAGGCCCATCTCTACAGAATGGGTTTTTGAGACACCTCCACAAACGATTGTGGAGCACCCAAGCAAACACCAGAACATATCCTGCAGGACTGCCGCACTTATACAGACCAAAGAGAGGCAGTTTGGCCTGTGGGAGCAACCATGCCTGAAAACCAGAAATGACCTGAAACGCACAATCTTCTTCATGAACCACACTGAGCTAGAAGCATAACATCAGTTGATCGAAGAAGTAGTAGGAGATATGTAGTTTGTAATATGTTCATAATATCAATCAATACCATTTCAGCTCCATGTGGAGCATAGGTCTTCAACAAATGCAAGTCAGGTCATCAAATGTTGTAATGAGCTGACAGCAGCCAACGGCTGATAACTGGCTGCTTGCATCAGGGTCAGCAAACCAGAGCTGACCAAGACCCTTTCCTGCCTCCAAGCGGGTCCCTGTAAACTGACTACACTAGTGTAGTCTGGGTAAGAGAATAGGGATCACTGGGAAGGCAAAATAGCTTCACTGTAAAACTACGACACATCTTTTTCAGTACAAATGCTAAAGAAGAAAACAGTTTCGACAAGATGGGATAGTCAGCTCCATACCAAACCCTCATTAGTTGCCTGGCAGGTTACAGTGTTACCTTTCTTTGGGACAACTGTAACACTCCGGTGATAAAATATTATACTCATTTATTTATTGGAAGTTCTACTTCATATGGTAATCTTCAAAACATCAACAAAAGAAATTCATCCTTCATTATGTCATGAAATGTTGGGACGCTTATGATGGAAATATCTAGTGAAAATAACTATAAAGTCTACTTCTGTATAATTTCCATTAAAAGCAAAATACTTCCAATAAATGAATTTCCTCTGACATACACGACATACATCATGAAAATATTAGCATGTAAATTGCATATAACTAATGAATTCTTCATTGACGAGACATAGGATAGCATGGATTTTATTGGTAAATGTAGTAAGGGCTGTAGTTTAATTTATTTGTTGTTTCATTTTCTTTGTTGTGTGTCCTGAAAAACACATTGTGATGTGTCATAATTTCCGGCTCGACACACCTATTTTCAGCACATCATTTTTGAGATCGGGTGTATATTCCCTTCCCTCTCCGATCCTTAATCTCTTAGCCAGGCCGCATGGCTACACTCTGTTTCTAGAGCTGCCAGTTGTAGGCGGAAAAGTGTCTTGGTCAGTCATCGGTCATTGACCCTGGTGCAAGTAGCCAGCTATGAGTCGCTGGCTGTTGTCAGCTCATTCACTGATGTATCTTTGACCTCAGTCAGTGCTGATAGCAGGGAGTTAGTATGAATATATTGTTGCTCATTTTTCTTATGCCAGCATTCGAATGTTTGCTTATACTTATTGCAATGTTATGAAGCACAGTTTCTGAATTGTATTTCAGAATGACCATGGACCTAGAGTTTTTGAAGACATGGGAAGATGGTCGTTTGCAGAAGAGAATATGCTTCTTGATGCTGTTGAGCAGTATGGGTTTGGCAATTGGTAAGAATAATGTCCAGAAGATTGGTGGATTGAAAACTCAAACTTGTTTTTAGGGTCTCTAAAGAAACATAGTGTCATAAAAATCATCCCAACATCATTGTATTTACAAACTGTTTAGTGGGATGCAAAATTGCTACAAGGTTGTCCTTCGTCATTTGCTGTTGAGTGTAAATGATATATTTCATTTTATAGTTGCGCAGCAATATTTGCACCTTTCAACCCCATTTATCCACTTTTTGGTAATCTTTATTTTTATGAAACTCTCTAGCCTTTGGTTGTTTCCACTCTACATGCATAGGAGCAAGTGGTTTGGAGTTAAGAGTTTTCTTTCATTTAGATGTGATGAGCTGTCTTCCAGACTGACCAGTCTCATATAACTTTGTTGGGGCCGACAATGCAGTAGTGTATGAGCTGACATCAGTCAGTAACTCATAGTTGGCTGCTTCCAAGACCTTATTCTACCTTCAAGTGCCAGCACTGGACACAGACTGCAATCATGCAGCCTAGATAAGCTGACAGCAGCCAGTGTGACCCATCGCAGACTGCTTGCATCAGAGTCAACAAATCATAACTGACTAAGGCCATATTTCGCCTCCACGTGGCAGTCCTTGGAAACAGACAGCACTAGTCGCTAGTGTAGTCTGGTCAAAAGAGAAAAGGGATTGCAGTGGAAAGGCAAACCCCGTACTAAAAAAGCCGGCTGAAATCGAATGTGTCAGGCTGAAAGGCGTAGATATTGCAGCCTCGCTGTAAACTGCGACACAACGTCACACCCTTTTCAGAACAGATGCAGAAGAAAAAGCCTGCCCAAAGTAGACATAGGTTGTCTGTGGCTCTTCCAGCTTTATGTTCCAAGGGAGAAAAAATAAATGAAACAAAATGTTTAAAGTTGATTAAATTTTAATTTAATCAAAATTAAAAAATGGGTATGGTCAGACATCGCACCGAGACAACACAAACAAAACCTACGTTTCGACCAATAGACCTTCATCAGGGACAACAAATAACAACAATGCTGAACTAGCAAATCATAGACAAGGAATAAATACATTTATGGGAGATGTCAACATATAATGAAAAAATGGTCTACTGATCTGATTGTGACTTATCAGGTCGAAGGCTTGACTCTAAATGTTCCAAGGGGAACTAGTCATGACCTTTCTTGCAGTCATTATTCAAATTTGCTTGGGTGGTTTATTTTATCAAGTTTTTTTTAGTACATCACCAAGTCATTCAGTCCCTGGTTTGCAAGTTCATGATTCTGTATTTCAATTTCTGCCTGTCATATGTAGCTGTATTCAGCTCAGCATGTCTTCAACACCATGTCGCTTGCATGCTTGAGTTACAAAGATATTTCTTGGTCTTCCCCTTCCTCTGTCTTCCAAGACTTTCTTCACTATGCTCACATGATGTAGGTTGTGGCCCAGTCAGGGCAGATGTTTTTGTATCTTTTGTACCAACTTTCTTTCCTTTCCCACTTCCGGCAACACCCTTTCGTTTAATTTTCTTTCTGCCCAGCTCACTTAATTCATCTTTCAATAACACCACAACACGGGCCAGACACATGTTTTCAGGATTCTTTTCTGCAGCGTCATGTTAACCTGATGTCAGGACTCTCTGTTTCTCTCTAAATGCCTTCTTTGCCAACGTAAATCTGGTTCTTTTTTCTCTTTGGTATCGTGCATCTTCTGTTGTGATTTGGCTCAAGCATAGGAATTCATATATTTGTTCCATGTTTTTTTTTTTTTTTCATTTCCATTGGTTCTTTGGCTATGATCTTGTCTTGGGCTTTTGTATATTTATTTTCATGTTGTACAGTTTTCTTTTAAACTGATTTTATTAAGCATTGTTTGTAAATCTTGTCTTTGCTACAATGGCTTGGTCATCAGCAAACTTTATCGTCTCAAGTTGTTCTTAATGTGTTTTAGTTACGCCTACATATATTGTACATGTTTATATCATAATCTTTTTCACTGTTCTCTCAAGGAATGGAGCTGCAGCACATCTGGAAACCCGGACTACATCAGAATGCGAGGACCATTACAAACTTTTTTATATCAGTGGAACTATTGGTGATGGTGAGGATGGCTTAATATTTTCATTAAATGTGATTGAACTTACAATGATTTCTTCTTCTGCGTTCGTTCTCAATGTCCCTCTACCAAGTCCTGAACGGGGCTTTGAATGTAGAAGGATATTGTCCAGAGAACACAATGCATTGTGTCACTAGTTTACAGCTTGACTGCAATATTTGCACCTTTCGGTCCAACACATTCGTCCTGGCAGACAATAATGTCTTAAAATCTGCACCCCGTGGAAAACACGAGGAAACACATTTTTTGCTTTAGATAGTGGCAACTATAAATGTGAATTTTCATCATTTTAAGACATTTATATAGTTAGTTGCCCATCATAAGAGATGATTGGGGCAACGCCAGGATAGAGAAATTGTGCAAATCATCTAAAGTCTGACACTGTGACTTGCGCTGTAATTAAAGTGAGGAAGATGTGCGCTATCATCAACATCACTCTGTTGTTCAAAGTTACCTTGGTCCAGTGGCAAGACAGAGATATTTCACTATGTTGATTGAACCGAAAGAGAAGCAAAGAATAGTAACACTGCAACCTAACAGACATGTGATACGAGGAGGTTGGCCGACTATTCCATCCTGTAGACACTATAGGCCACAAGAAGAAGAAATGAAGACCTCTACAGTAGAAAATAAGTATCTGTCAAATCATTTTAAACAATGAAATGACAGCTTTATCATTTGCTGTCATGCGGTATTTCGTAGTAAATAAACAATCATATTTTAGTAAATAAACAATCATATTTTACATGTTTAATTTTACTTTATTTCTCCTTAGATTCAATCATACTTTACATGTTTAATTTTACTTTATTTCTCCTTAGATTTGAAATTTTTAACTATCACCTGTGAATCGGAAACATCTGGAAATCCAGACCTTCCAGCTATAATTATTTTAGTTGCATTTAACCCTTTCCAGTCCAGGATAATTTGGCAGATTTGTGTCCGTCAGTATCAGGCATGTGCCGCAACTCCATATATCAAATTGTTTTTTTTCTTCAAAATAAGATTCATTAATATTAGACAAATTAAGCTAAAATAAAGACTCAAAGATCTTAAGACTTACAATGAAACTATGACATTAAGTATTCGAAATAAAAATATGTGTTAGTTAATTAGTTAGTTTTCTTTCCACTTGTGCCGTTGAGCGTCATGGGGACCTTAAGTCGTCTGTCCTGCACCAAGTGTGTTGCGTCGATCAATGTGAGCCCTTGTCGCCGCACAATCACTCTGTCATATATCCACCTGCCTTGCAGACACCCACTTGTCGTATAGTCAGATCTACCAGTGTTGTAAGCCATCAGTGGAAGTTGATGAGGGTGCATTCTCATGAGATTACCAAACCAACTTATTTTCTGCCTGGAAATGTATGCGGTACAAGACATAGTGGCGATCATACTTCGAATGTCGACGTTCCGCATTCTGTCTTTCCTGATAACACCGATGACCTTCCTCAAACATTTCATTTCACACGTCAAAATTCTGCTCTCCCGCGCCCTGGACGGAGGTCGTGTTTGCCACTGGTAGCACAGAGTCTTGCTTAAATATACTGTTTATCAGCTGCTGCTTTGTTGTCAAACTAATTCTTGAGTGCCTAAGCAGGGGTGACAGATGCTGTATGACTCTTAGTCTAGATTTCCCTGTCGAGCCTACCATCTGTACAAAAAATACTGCCCAAATACTTGAACTCATGGGCTTGTTGACGAGCAATATCATTTACACTTATGTTGAGTGGCCTAGGTGTCCTACTGATCATCACAGTGTCTGTTTTGTTCTCATTAATTCACATATTGTATTTAGCACATATGTGTTAGTATGAATCCTTAAATGTTATGAACGTGGAGGACAAGATGTGACACAAAATACATTTTTTGCACTCAAGACATGGGGTGTATATCTGCATTTAAGTCCCTCAAAAACATTACCAAAGCCCCTTTCTTCTGTGGTTGAATCAGTCTGAATCGGACATGTATTGAATAACCACAAGTAATCCAGATGCATGATCATTTGACTGATCAAATAATCAATAATTTCTTGAGTCTTGAACCCCAACTTTCCTCATGATGTATGATTAAACTTTCAAACATTACTTTTGCAAATGTCTACCTATCGAAAATAACCTTACAGTTAAACATCAATTGGGCATGTGTGGTTACCACCATTATGCGGAACCATTAAACAAATGAAATTCTACAAACTTAAGTAAAAAATTGCAAGCGCATGTTTTAGAAGTTGGGTTTGATCGTAGCAGGCGGCAATTTGAGGTTTTACAGTGATTGATTTTGGCGCTTGCGAGCTGCAAATGGTTAAATGGTGTTTTTCAAATCAATAATATATACAATAAGCTCAAGATTGGTACAACAGAACATATTTTGCAGTCCTGTCCATCGTATACCGATAACAGAAGCAGCAGTTGGCAACAGCCAGTGTCCTTCCACGAGAAACTATGGAAGTGCACGGAGCCTCAAGTCAACTGCTGTCTTTATTAGAGTCATTGAAGACGAACGAAGAAGAAGAAATAAATAACAGAAATGCACAATTTCAACACCATCTCTTTTTTAACTTTTGAAAATCCTTTACGTGTAATTATATTTTGTACAATTATATTTCAGCAACTCTCCAGGAAGTTCCCAGACCAAGTATAACAGATCACTCCAGTAGCAATGGAGGTATCATTTTCTTCTTTCAAGTAATTTCTGCTTTTTATAAATGTAGTATTTCTTATAAATACCTAGGTAGTATGTTTACAGAGAATAAGCTCAACATTCAGCAGTGGCTTAGCAAATTAATAATAATAAGTTCACTAAAGCGTCTGTTGTGTCGATCAACCACATCTGTGACCCCACTGCTGCGGCACGTCTTCTGGCCTTGTCCAGAGCGGTGGGGAGAAGGCTGCTATCTTCTGGGAGCATACTGTGCGGGGACATCCTCTTCTGTGCATTTAGCTGGTCGGGTGAAGTCTTTTGGCGCAGAGCAACGACCTGTGAAGTATCTTGTGGGCCGGGGTTTCCTGTTACAGCAGTATGACATTTGTGTACTCACATCTTTATATGTATGTGTCTCTCTTGAAATTTATTTTTGTTTTTTGTGTCTGTTCATGTTTCATCTGTTTTTGTCTGTGTGCCAAATCGACCATTTCTTGTTTGGTCCACTCTATTTCATAACTTGCATGCTGTGTCTCACACTTTCCTGTCACATCTTGTTGTGACGGCAAATTTTAACCGCTCATTGTACACCACGTCTTGTTATGATTTATCAGTTGTTTTCATTCATTTTTTGTACTTGACAAATGCTGTGTGACATTAAAGTATGTATAGTTTTGATTTTGTCCTGGGGGGATCCTGAGCCATTACCTATGTGTTTTTATTCACTAATAACAAATCAAAGGTTGTTCATTATAATGCAGCTGAATTATCCCAGGATTGAATCCACCCAACTGTAAATGTGTACTTGACCCTGTATGGGTAAGAGAGGGCATAACAGATGGACGTGAACTTGCCACCTCACAATGTTGGTGCCAGTTGCTGTCTATTTACTTGAACCTTGTTAATGGGGACATGAGGTGCTGCTGGCTTGGTTGCAGGCATTTCTCATTATTTGGAATGAGACCTATAGCAATCCTTACCCCTCATAAGTTTGTTTTGTATTCCTGAGATAACCGCTTTTTGTTAAAGGTAATTTAAATCATTCATAAACCATTATTTCACAAATAAACATCCTTATTCAGTATTAAAATAGTTTGATTGTGCACAAAGGCGTAGCCAAATTGAGTTTTTTGAGGGGACGCAGAAGCAGATGATGACGTAAAGATTTTAGATAGGGTTCTAATGATAACAACCATGTACAATTATTCACAGATGAATTCTCATGATATACTAACAAGCCAAAGATAATTGAGAGTTAACCCTTTGAACTCGTGGCACAGATGTGTGAGTAAATACTCCACCCATGAATCTGTTTGACGAGTGGACCATTATTCTAAGGCATATTTCAGTGCACACATTTCCAGAGATAACAAATATGGCTGCATCCATGAAATAGGAAATTGTGTCTATGAATTTTTGATTTTCGTGATGGAAAGTAGTTTTGAAAATTTGAGAAATGGCTATTAATATAGGCTAATGACAGAACAGCTGTTGAAAGTATTCTCAAGGATTTGGAGGCTGAAAAATTGTATTTAGTTGGTGTTTATTCTGAAACGGATAAGTGATTTGAAGGACACAAATGATTTGAAACATTGGAGATGATCAGGTCAATCAATTTGAGATAGAATCATTAAATTAGAGCACATAGTTTTTTGTCATAATAAATTGCTTCAAATGTCTACCTTGTGTGTATTTTCTCAGAAGCACAGGGAAATGGTATTTTACAGACTGGGGGGCCAGGGTTCAAAAGGTTAATTCTCGCCCTAATTTCACTCCAGCCAGTGTATAGAAGCCACCATTACAGTTGGCCTCCATATAGTTTTATGTGTTTTAAATGGCGAGTTTGCTGACTTCATGCAATTATCTTTAGTCATCTTTTACGACATGCAGGGGACCTATTCATTACTCTCTATTAAAGGGACCCAGGATTCACTGTAGAGTTTAGGCCTTTAGAGTAATGCTTTATAAAACTATTTCACAGGTTAGAAACAAAATGTGTATTAGCAGTGAAACATAAATTAGCAAGCAGTAATTTGCAAACTTTGCATGGGGCACATCAGATTGTGAAACCATCTATAGAGGGAATATACACATGCTGGAAAGGATACAAAGAAGAGCAACAAAACTGATAGTGGGATTCCAGAATAGAAAAGAGAAGAATTTGAGGTGATTTAATACAGATTTATGAGATAATCAACAGAAAGGAAAAATTAGACTATAACAAGTTTTTCTTCTTCTTCGTACGCTGTCAAATGTCAACCTTTATTTTTTTAGAAGAAAGCAGTAGTCATCCTGAGGCTGTCAATACTGCCATAGAGCTTGTCTAGTGTTGCCACTGGTGATGGCCACATGTGCTTT
The DNA here is from genome assembly GCA_036924085.1 of Ariolimax columbianus. NCBI lineage: Eukaryota > Metazoa > Mollusca > Gastropoda > Stylommatophora > Arionidae > Ariolimax > Ariolimax columbianus. The sequence goes on from JAVGWX010000013.1 coordinate 48,924,324, forward strand.
CTCTGGTCCTCGTATGTCGGCAATTTTGCAGCAGATGTTCAGCGGTCATTTTCCCGGTACCACAAGTGCATTCGTCAGTGCCACCTATCTTCAGTTTATTGAATAGGTGGTACCTCAGTTGTGGCCTGTGCGGAGTCTGAAGACCACGACCTGCTCTTTTCTGTTCAACTGGTAATAGGCATTGCTTTTTGTGTAGCCAGTATGTTCTGTTTCCCATTTGGCCATGTATCTGGCCCAAATAAGCCTTTTGGACTCCGTAGGTCACACTAGAATCTGGTTGTAGTAGTCTTGCACTTTCTTTTGCCAGTCTGTCTGCCTCCTCGTTGCCTTGGATGTTACAGTGGGATGAAACCCACTGTACCACTACTCTTTTTGGTGCGGACTGCTGGCATTAAGTTCAGTATTTTTCTGGCTTTTTAGTGCTGTAACCACGGCCAGGGCATCTGTAAACAGGACTATCTGGCTTTCATTGCTTTCGCCTGTCAGCATTGCTTCTACCGCAGCCCTTAGTGCCTCTGCCTCCACTTTGAAATTGCTTGAGAATTTTCCAGTTGCCACTGACAGTGTTATTTTTCTACCATTTGTTAGGCTCAGGAATACCCCTGCCCCTCCATTCTGTGTTGTGTTTGTTACAGAACCGTCAGTGTATGCATGGGTCCATTCCATGCTTGGGTAGTTTTTCGTTATGCACCTCCGGGTTATGTCTCTTCTTTCTTTTTCAGTCTGGCTAACAAGTTTTTCAAAATACAACCACCTTAACCTTTAGCACGCCAGCAGTTTTTTGAAAAAATTTGACCTAATTAATTTTCGTAATTTCTCGCTTTGGTAGTCGTCTTAGAAAATTTTTAATTTTTATGTTTGTTTGTCAATAAATATGATTTTCTGGCGTGTAGACACACAATAGCATAATGAACATGTTGGTGTTATTGTTGTTGTTGTGTGTTTGTTAGTTTTTGAGATTCAAAAAGATGAAGTTGAAAATCTCGGAAAAACTTTGGACTCGACCACTAGGCCTAGTCGCTTCGATAGAAAACCATGGAAACTACAACAACGTATCGATACTGTGTTTACAATATCGACACAACTGTTAGTTTCCAATTCAAACGTAGTTCTTTCATTTAAACAAACAAAATAAACAGATCTACTCGATAAAGATCTTTCCCAACAACCTACTTTCCCTTTTGCAAAAAGTCGGCTTGCTCCAAACGGCGTATACAAAATTAAAACTGTTCAAAAGCTATTTGTAATCGAACATACGATACTTTAACCGGCAAAATATCGTGTATATATGGAGGGCGTATTCAGCAGTAAAAAATGGCTGTCGGGAGTTTAAAAAAAAAATAAAAATTTCCCGTACACCGTTTTTGTAGGCCGAGTTGGTTAGAAGGGATCGGACATAGCGTGCGTAAGGTTAAAGAACAAGAGTTACAAATTAATTAAAGAAATGTCTAGATTAGATAGCCTGAAATATTTTTTACTGGAGAGGGGTGAATGCATTGCAACAGAAAATAGTGGAGTCGGGGTCAATTAATGCATTCAAGAATTAATTGGATGCACATAGGTATTTTTAGATCAAGTGAATGTAAAAGAAACTGGTTGTATACAAACTCTGCAAAGTCTTCTAAACCAGTATAAAGACGTTAAGTTAAGAATACGATCTAGCGATGAGTGTGACTGTCGGACATCTGCTGTAAAGATGTCTATCATATGAAAGCGCACATGGCCATCACCAGCACCTATCCTGAACACATTCCATTGGGATGCCATTAACATTAGGTTGACCACTGCCTTCTTGAACTCTTTAAACCCTGGATACTCAGTCCGTAAAATCCCATTTCCCTGTGCTCCTGATAAAATACGCACTATGCAGACATTTGAGGGAAGCTATTTACTATGACAAAACTATGTGCTCTAATTTAGTTATTCTGTCTCAGATTGACCTGACCCTGTTAATTTCCAATGTTCCTACTTCAGTAGAGTATGGAATATATTCACAAAATTTACTTGATACAATGTGGCCTGATCTTCCAAGGAACAGATCTAGCTTGATCCTAATCAATGGGCGGATGGTAATCCGAATCACACACATGTTGTCGTTCAAATAACAACTGATCCTTTTCAGAATAATCACTATCGAAATCCAATTTATCAGCCTCAAAATCCTTGAAATTACTTTCAACTTGTACTGTTGTTAACCTTTTAGAATGGCCATTTCCTAAATTTAAAAAAACAAACCAACCTTTTCATTACGAAAATCGAAGTAACGACATGCTTCAATATTTCTAATCTTCACTCCATTTTTGTCATTAGATATTGTGGGGAGGTATGATTTCTTTTGTTTCATATTTTATGGTAGGTGAAAATCAGCTGGTGTATTGCCAAGTCAATCCCAGTATCTGTTACCAACCATTTAGGTTGGTAGTCCCTGGAATATGCAATTGCCTATTTTTTATATGGTGGAATCGTAAATTAGAGCAAGGTAGACACTCAGCCTTTCAGACGCCATTTATGCTGCTCCGCTAACCACATAACCAAGACCTGATGTTATAGTCACATAGTCCCCTTTTTGCGACATATTCTCTGTGAGGCGAGAATCCCTAGAATGATTTGAGTAGAATTTTAACTTGAATTTTGCCTAAGCAGGGGCCGTTAAGCCTACTCTTTTAGATTTTCAACTGTCGAGGGATTTTTAACGTGCACACTACTGCACATGTGTGTCTGATCTCACTTCTCTGAGATCAGGGGTAATTTTTACCGGACAATCCATGTGAAAAAATCCCGGTCTCCATGTGATTTGAACCTGCTCCCTCCAGCACCTGAAACGAAAAACTTACCTCGAGACTGAGTCGATGATATTTACACTACCATATTTGTTTTTTTCCAGAAATGTGTGTGCTGTGTAGATGTCACTATATTATGGTCAAAATCCAAGGAGAACAGCTCAAAATAATCCTTAAAATAATGATTCTCCCGTCACACCAGTAAACAGGTGGCTCGGCTAATGGGGTATTTACACACACCCAGATATATATGTGTAAGGGATTCAAAGGATCAAATGTTTGCAGGTCGACATCTGAAAGCATACGACGAAGAACACGTCGTCGTTAGAAATATGTTGTTTTTTAAAGTTCAATAACACATATGCTTGCTTTTGTCCTTTCTCTTCACTAGTGTTAGCAGGTCCTTTGTCACCAACTTTGACCATTCAGATCAGCCCTTTAGAGATTGGCTTACAGCAGCAGCAGGAGCTTGGGTACATGCCTTACCGGGATGACTTTGAGAGGGTAATATTGCTGTCTGGTTTTCTTTGTTCTAGTGTTTTTCTGCTTAGATCCTTGACTGATGATTGATGAAGAGGTCAGGGACCATCACACATTATGACTTTTCTTCAGAACAACAGCAAACTCCCTCCACTTTGCTACGGTCTGCGGCCATTCTTTGTACTCTGCCTCAACTTCATATACAGGGTATCCGTTTTTATGGCCATTAAATTTTTTAGACGGTCACCACTGGCAGTTGTACAAGTTTTGTACACTTCAATTTCACCAGTCAGCATGATCGAACTATGGCCATGCCATTTATATTAACAAATTTAAACTAGGTACTCATTCACTGCTATTTCAACGTAACAATGCGAACGAAACAAAAATATATTGTATTACTTACACAGTGTTAGCCTATTTCTTCACTGCTGTCAGAGGCAGGATGTTTAACCGTGAGCATGTTTGCTAGTTTTAGCTTTTAAATACCATTTGTCTATGGCTTTGGTAGGGGAGGTCCATTTAGATTCACCATAATAAGGTCGATCTAAACTTTCAATCTCGATACATGATAAGACATAAGAATAAGACAAGCCAAATGTTATTCACCCCCAATCTACTTTCTGTCCCTATTCTGTTTAGATTGTGATATCGATAACATCCTGCGAGAGAATCACTATTTAGTCATATCAATCGCTTATCTACGCTTCAATCTAAGAGAAATATCGGCCCATATGTACTCATATCCATAGCTTATGTCTGATTTATTCAAACCATAATATCGATAATAATCTTTTTATACTCGTCTAGCAAATATTTGTACTTATTGCAGACGAGCGCTTTTATCAAGCCTCACACATTACAATGACCAACTTTCCCACAATTTTATCAACAGGAACATGATAATGATGCTGAGACACTCATTAGCAGCTTGGCTGTCAATCCAGATGACGATGATGTGGATATTGGTATGTATTTAACCTTTACCAACTGTCATCATTTTTATTTTGTTGGTCAATAGATATGATTTTGTTGTGAGTAGAGGCATAAATTAATAAAGAACTTGTTGGTGTTATTGATTTTGTTGTTGTGTGTGTTAGTTTCTAAGATACAAGAAGATGAAGGCGATAGTGTTGAAAGACAGCACAAACATTTATAATCCTATTTCTGAGAGTATCGCTTCAGATGAAAATGTCAGAAATTGCTACAGAGGATGGATAATGAAGTTGTACAAGATTGGAATATTTGTTAGTTTCCATTACAAACATATTTATTACATCTACATAAGCAAGCTAAACAGATCTACCTCAGTAAAACTGTTGCAACAACTTAATTTCATCGCCCTCAATAATGGGATAATCTTCCAATCCGAGTGAAAAAATTTAAATAGTTTCAAAATTCACTTTAAAATAAAGTGAAGGCTATTTTTAGATTCAACTACCTGTTATGTTCAGCCGTTTGTATAGCAGTAACCCGAAAGTTTATACACTATAAATCGGTGACTCCGTTTGGCTAGTTTTTTTGCTTTTAGGCGTACAACATAATTTTTTTCAAACTACTAGTTCGGTTATGGTTAAACTTATGTTTGACTGCTGACTCTTGTAACGTATCATACTCATTTTGTTCTGTCTATCATCATCCTTCATTAACAGATGCCTGAGATGGATAATTGGCATTAAGTGGCAGGGCATGGTGAGGAATGAAGACCCGTTGAAAAGAAGCCAACAGCAGCCACTGGAACAACAAATTAGGAGAAGAAAATGGGAATGGATAGGACATACGATAATGAAGACACCATACAGCATAGCCAGACATCCTCTCACATGGATTCCTCAGGGGAAGAGAAAGAGAGGGAAACCTAAAAACACATAGAGATTAGAATGTGAGAATGAGCTACGATTAAATGATTACACCTGGAGAGAGACAGAAAGAGAAGCCTAGGACTGGGAATGCTGGTGAGATGTGGCCAATGGCCTATGCACAGAGAGAAGTGATGGGCTTTGATTGATTGATTAACTCATAAGTTATTAAAGTTATTAGTTTGATTGCTGACTCTTGTTGTAACTTGACTTAAAAGTTATTAGTCTCATTGCTGACACTTGGCGTCTGGTATTTTTAACGTGCGTGCCACTGGACACTCAAAGATCAGGGGAAATATTTATAGGATGATCCACATAAAAAAATGCCGGTCTACACCGTCATTTGAGCCCGTGACCTCCCAGCACCCGAGGCGAACACATTACCTTGAGACCACTGGGTCCCTCCTATTTGTAGATATATAATTGTTATTCTTCTTTGGCATTTTTCTTCTTCGGCAGTTATCCTGAAAAGGATGTTGAGCCGTAGTTTACAGCAAGGCTGCAATATCTTCAGCTTGACACATGATTTCAGCTGACTTTTTTGTTGTTGTTTTGATTGCCTTCCCACTGAGAACCCTGTTTTCAGGATTACAGCTTAGAAGCAGAATAGGGTCTTGGTCAGCTGTAAGTCATATCTGGCTGCTTGCATCAGGGTCACCTAATCATAACTGACCAAGATCATGTGACGACCCTGGAAACAAGGCTGCATTAGTTTAGTCTGATCAAGGGATATGGGTCACAGTGCGGAGGAAAACCCGGTACTCAAAAAGGCCCTCTGAAACTTAATGTATTTTTGCCGAATGGCGCAGCTATTGCAGCCTCATTGTACACTACAACACAACGTCCTTTTCAGGATAAACGTAGAAGAGAAATCACTGGCTGCTGTCAGCTCATTAACTGTGCTGCATCTTCAGTCCCGAAAAAACAAACCCCTGTATTAGTTTAGTTTAGTCAATGACAATAATTTCTTAACTGTTTTTTTTCAGCAATCCAACTTGCTCAAATTTTCAAGTACCGATTACGGCTGCAGGAGAGAGACCGACGGAAAAGAATAGCCAGAGAGTATGGTCTGACAGCAGCTGGTGCACCTTCAGCCTCCAAAATTCCAAAGACTCCTAACCCAAAGAAAAAATTTGGGAAGACAGGAAGGTATGAGTAATTATTATTTATGAAGCATGTAAAAAGTAAGTAGCATGTTCTTTACAGAATGTTGCTTCTTACAACCGCCATCTATTTAGCTGTTATAAGTTTCTTGGCAAGTGTGCAGTACCGTAGGTTGCCATTACTCTCTGTACGTGGAGGAGCAATCACAAGAGAGAAAAAAACCAGTGTCCCAGTCCGAATTGAACGTGTTTTGAAAATTGTGTTATCTACATGTGTAATCATTAGAATGATCAAATAATAAATATTTCTTAGGTCTTGATGTAAAATTTCCTTGCACTAAATCTGTCAACTTTTGAAACCTTACAACGTTCTTAAATGCCTACCCATTGGAAATAATTCTGTGGTAAACGACAACTTACGCATGCGCGAATCATCAGCCATCTTGAAGGTGATGTCAAAATATGAAATTCATTATACTAAATGACAGAACGGATAGATTGTGATCACAAGTCGGTATCAGACGGAACTAGATGTCTTCCGGGTGGCAGGCTGTGGGCGATACAAGCTGTAAAGGTTATGGTTATTTTTATGTCTTCCTTTTGTAGTTACACTAACGTCATCCACCAACAGGCGGTCATTGATTGATTTCAGCATGTCCCCTTTATCCATATCTAATGTCCTTACCTTTCCATTGGTGCTTTTGAAGTTGAATCCTAGTGTGACCAGAACAGTAGATCCACAAGGGTTTGAGGCATCCGCGTCCACTATCCACACCTACTACCGTTGCCATCCTTTCTGTAACTTCCCAAGCAAAAACGCAGTGAGATACCATGACTGTCCTGATTAACAAATAGATAAGCACAGAGATCAGAAGTACGAGTAAATTAGGAAACACTTAGAAAGTATATACACCAAACTCTAGGAAAAGTGTAAAGTAATAGGTTTGCGAAATCAATATCGGTTCAACTCATTTGTGGCTAGGACATGAAATGATTAAAACCTTCTAGTTTCCACATTTTTTTAATTACGTCACAAACATTTAGACTTACCCATTTTTGGGTACACCAGTTGTCTTGGAAATCCATGACATTGTCACAAAGCACTGATATCTTATGAGTGTTCCTAACCAGATCAGCATATCTGTTTTCCACTACAAATGTATTTATAACATCCAAATAAACAAACTAAACAGACCTACTTCAGAGAAGTCTCTGGCAACAACTTATCTTCCATCACCCTCAAAACCATGTGAAGAAGAAAAAATTGTTTAAAAATTGTCTAAAGTAAAAAAAGCCATTGTATTATCGGGGCGGACGGAAATGATCTATTTTTTTATTCAGCCGTTTCTTTAGCAAAATTGATGTTAACCCAAACAAATACACTGGTGAGTACACAGAGACAATCCCCATGGGCACATTTTTTCACCAATAGTTCAGTAAAAGTTAAAAAAAGTTTATTTTTTTAGCTGCAAATATTGTCCCAATTCTGTCAACTTTCAGAGAGAAGAAGCTACTGAACGATTTCAATTCACGATGTTTAAAACAAACAACAATAACAGATTTGCTTATGTCTGGTCTGCCTACAAAGTTGGATACCTTGGATGGCATGCCTTACTACTTGAATCCTGGTATTCAATCAGGCAAGGTTGCCTCATGCCAGATAGTGGCTAAAAGCTACGTGAGTCTGTGCCTGCCTTACTTAGTTTTATTTCTGTATTTTCAGAGAACTGCAGGAGAGATTAAAACCATTTTCTCAATTTCACACAATGGCAGAACATCAAATGCTGTTTGACAACATGAAAAGTAAGTAAACCTTCATGTCCAGCTTATAAGTTCATGCCCTCCATAACAAATTTACGCAATTTCTTCTGCGGTGCCATTATTTTTCAACACGTCATGTTTTACTATATTGTTGACTTTGAGAGCATGTAGCCTTTTTATTTGCTGTCTGTATATATCTTCTTCTGTGTTCGTTCTCAATCTCCTGCTACCAAGATTATAGTCTGGAGAACGGAATACGTTGTGTCGCGTTGTGCCATCTTACTGCGATATTTGCACCTTTCGGTCCGGCATATCCGTCTTCGGCAGCATATATATATATAAAATGGATTATCACTGTTTACAAATGGCCATATCACTATAAACACAAATATTGCATCTACATAAACAAACTAAACAGATCTGCCACAGAAAAATCCGTTGCAAAAACATTCCCATTCTTAATAAGGAATGAATCTTCAAATCCAAGTGAAAAACAAGAAATCATTTCCAAAAGTCTCAAACGAATGTTAAAGTCACCATTGTTTTTTAAAATAGACTTGGAACTATCTAAAATCAAATAAGCAGTATGTTCATCTCGGTTTGGTTATATATGATTGGAATTGCCTTAATTTTGCAGCAACTTCATCCGTAAAACTTATAATTTTTTTACATCGCTTTGAAGTGGCGAAGATTTGGTAAAGACTAAATGCAGCAGTGGAAATTGAAGAGAACAATTTTTTTTTACTTGCCGTGTCGCATTTTTCGCGACTAAATCTGTCAATTCCTATACACAAACCGTTCGTACTATGTGTCGCAGTCAAAGTCTGAATCAGGCGTGTGTTGAATATCCACAAGAAATCCAGATGCGAGTTCATTAGACTGATCAAATAATAAATCATTTCTACGGTCTTGAAGTTCAACTTTGATTGCAATAGACGGTTAGACTTTCAAAGATCATATCAGTTACTAAAGCTGACATGCGTTAAATAGTTGTACAGTTAAAAGTCAATTGCACATGCGTGGATGCAGCCATTGTGTAGAGCCATCAAAATGTGAAATTCAGCAAACTAAATCACGAAACACAAACGCATGTTTCAGAGGTACATTTTACATGTTTACAGCCACAGAAATTGGGTACCAGAAAAATCTGGGAAGTTAAGGCGGCAAGCGTGATGCTGACCACATCATCCACTATGTGCAGCTGGTTACAAAATAATATGGGCCTAACACCATATTTCCTATGTGCCGCACGGCGTGACGGGATCTTGTATAGTCAATAGATATTTTGTTGTGTGCGCAGACATAAATGAATAAAGAACATGTTGGTGTTATAATTTTTTATGTGTGTTAGTTTCTGAGATACAAGAAGATGGTGAATATTTATAAAAACAAAGCACAAACATTTATGCTCACCGGTTGGGGAACGTCGCTCCTCATTTAATCCATCGCAATCACAACAAAATACTGTTTCTGTTCTTTTTAGGATAGGCCTATCTGTTTTATTTCAATTCAAACGTAATTATTATATCTATATGAACGAACACAACAGAGCTACCTCACAAAGATCATCTACAACTTACCTAACCTTCCCCAAAAATGGGCAGAGTCCACATCGATTGAAAAATAAGAATATATCCTTTCAAAACTCTGTTTATCAAAGTTGATCTACACTTTCCCGGCTAAAATCGGTAAAGATAAAAGTAACCGCAGTTTACTATGAAATCAGCTGCATTTTCGTATTTTTCTATGGTGCACCGTTTGTGCTTTATGTGACAATATCGCCTGTCAATTTTCAGTCTCCAGTGTGAGAACTGGCGTTTTTTGCTGGCTATAATAACAAACTGCAGGGTACTAACTAAAGGTAAATGACGTAATTCATATATTGCCATTATTATTGACAATGGTTGTTGACTGGTTTTGTTTTATGTTTGTACAGGAGAAAAAGATACAAAAGCTCGAATCAAAGAGTTAGTACGCCTCAGGAAGAATGGGATCACAAAACTGGCAGGTATGATAAATCATGTTTTCTGAAGTTTTGCTGTGAACAGACATCAACATCATTCTGTGTGAGATCATGCATCTCTGTGTGAATCTTTGGCTGCTATATTGAGGATATTGTTGTTGATAATGCCACTCGTACTTGAGTTAGGTACTCTTGATGACTTTCTTTGGTGGCAGGTTGCAGTGGGTCTCCTAACATACCGAGGTGGGCGTGGGATATTTCTGGTTGTAGTGCAATTTAAGGCTCCTCAGTAAGCTCGCCACTATAGGGATCACAGTGTCGATCTTAACCTTGTTAGCCAGACTGTCACGAAACTGTCAAATATTGTTCGTTTCCAAGGAAAACTGCTTGGGAATAAGGTGGGGGTCTTGATTGGTATGTTTTGCCTGACCGTGACTAACATAGTCTGATCAGTATGTTTTGCCTGACCCTGACTAACATAGTCTGATCAGTATGTTTCACCTGACCCTGACTAACATAGTCTGATCAGTATGTTTTGTCTGACCCTGACTACCATAGTCTGATCAGTATGTTTCGCCTGACCATGACTAACATAGTCTGATCAGTATGTTTCACCTGACCCTGACTAACATAGTCTGATCAGTATGTTTTGTCTGACCCTGACTACCATAGTCTGATCAGTATGTTTCGCCTGACCATGACTAATATAGTCTGATCAGTATGTTTCACCTGACCCTGACTAACATAGTCTGATCAGTATGTCTCACCTGACCATATGTTAAGTTTTCTCTCAAAGTCAAGTTACAGGAAATTTCAAGAACTTTGTGAACTCATTTTGCAATGACAATTTCTGTAACCTCTTGTTCTATAAGATAAGGCTGTTATACACAACATTCTTTATTCACCTATTACAACATACATGGAAATGCAGTGGTATTATTCTTTCTTCCCATTTAACCCTTTCCAGTCCACGTTATTTTTGCTGATTTGTATTTCAATCCGGGCCAAGTGCCCCAAGTCTGTTGTTCATTTTTTTCAAAATTAATATTGAGCAGATGAGCTATGAGACAAAAGATGCAAAACAGTGAATGAGCTGACATCAGCCATTGGCTCATAGCTGGCTGCTTGCATTGCATCAGGGTCAGTGAACCAGAGCTGACCAAGACCCCTATTCCACCTCCAAACATCTATCCTGAAAACAGGCTGCACCAGTGTAGTCTGGACAAGAGAAAAGGGATTGCAGTGGGAAGACAAATGCTGTACCAAAAAAAAAAAAAGCCCGCTGAAATCGGATGTGTCAGACTGAAAGGCACAGATATCGCAACCTCATTATAAACTACGACAAACTACCTTTTCAGAAAGATCGCTGGAGAAGAATAAAAGCTATAATTATGATCTGAAGATTTAAGCGCATAATTAAACTGTCTTTGACATGAAGTATTTATAATGAAGATGATGTATTTCTTTGAAGTGTTAATTGGCATTAATATGAAGGTGGAAATTGGAATGGAAAAAATAATGTTTGTACTCATCATGTATCTGTTTAGAAGTCGGTGATTTTCGGCATTGTTCTGTCAATTCTATTACACATACCTTTCTTCTGTGTTCCAATCAAATCCAGGCGTGTGTTCAGTGTTCACGTGTAATCTAGATGTCTTAAATTTCAACTTTCCTCTCGCTAAATATGTAAACTTTGAAATGTAACATCTTTCTTAAATGTATATTGAAATCTCTACAGTTAACTCTTTCCAGCTTGTACGTGCTGAAATCGGCTGCAGAAAACCTAAAATTTCCTCAGATTTTCTGAAACATTGGTTTGCATATTGCATTTAGTGGAATTTCATTTTTTTTAAACAGTTCTTCATAGCCTCCATGCATGTACAATTGACGTTTAACTAAGGTTATTTCCGATAGGTGTGCATTTGCGAAAGGGAAGATATTTGAAACCCCAATGATTTATCATGAGTAAAGCTGGGCTTCAAAACTCGAGAAATTATTTATTAATTAATCAGTCGAATGATCATGCATCAGGATTACTTGTGGATATTCAACACACACATGATTCAGGTTTTGACTGGGATGCATAATATGAAAGATGTGTGAAGGAATTGACAGATATATCCACAAAACACACAACGCAGTGAGTACCGCAAAATGTTTTCCTCTCCAATTTCCACCACTGCATTAATGTCATTTAATGCTTCCACCTAATAAATAATCTTTATTATGAATACTTCCTGTCATAAATAGTTTAATTATGTGTCTTTACGATGTTTAGTTTGTAATTTTAGCTCAATTTGTTCAATATCAATTTATTTTATTTTTTTAATTTTTGACTACGGAATGTTGGCATTTGGCCTAGACTGAAAGACACAAATTGGCAAAATTAGTCTGAACTGGAAAGGGTTAAAAAGGAAACCAGAAGAAAAAAGTCACCCGTGGGACAATTTATCTGCTGCACGTGGGGTTACATTTGTTTAAATGTGTCTTGTCTGAGACTGTGTTTATCTGACCCCAAACATTGTTTTATTCTGATTGGCAGATGAAGAAGTATATGATGACGAAAAGTTTAAGAGAGAAAAGCTGAAAGAAACTAAGAAAAAGCTGGTGAGTTCAATCTTCACAGCCAAATTGCTAAGACCAAGAAATCGTAAGTGAATTTTTCTTTTCAGAAATCTGCCATTTGGAGTCCCAATAACGCACTAGACCTGCAGTTCGCTGTGATGCTTAATTTTAAATTTAAACTAGCTTGTTCAGATATAGTGTTTTGAATGTGCAATAATAATAATAGTAAGTTCCATATAAAAAACTGCCGCAGGGGATGAAGTGTTAGAGACTTTATTGTAGTAAGCCACAGCTTGTGTGAGGTGGGGTGGGCAGTTCCCTTCCTCACTACCTTTATTTCTTAATTATATGTCAGGTACCCATTTACAAATGAAGCCTCTATATTACATAGTAGATATTACCTACTTTAGGTGTATGTTCTATATGAGTGATGACTTGACTCAATTGAGTAAGCAAACTATCTTTTCCTCCCTGCCTCTTATTTTTCCTCCTTAAGATTATCAGAAAGCTACAGGTTTCTTCTTGTGTTTGTGGGGAAAACAAAGTAATTCCATTTATTTAAAAAAAAATTCCTGTATCAAATCATCAATGCCTGTTGCTTGACCATTGACAACCCTACTCCAGCAAGTTTGGTTTTGAACTGGCCTTTCTGTCTCTCTCCAGTTGAGGTCCAATGATCAAAGTTCATTTTCAGTCTCTTCTCCGAGTATTTCTTGGTCTACCTCATTTCCTCTTCCCCATGTGGATTCCATGTCAGGATCTGTTTGATGGTGATTTCTGTAGCATGTGTTCTATCCAACACTATTTCCTATGTTTGATTTGTTGATCCACTTGTTGACTCCTTCCCCATAGGTCTTCATTCCTCACCATATCTTGCCAGTCTGTACCCATTATTCTTCAAAAACATTTTTATTGACGAACGACTGGAATTTCCTCAATATTGCCTCTGTAGTTTTCCAAGTTTCTACAGGAGTATTCGCTTGACATTGGAATTAAACGATCTCAAAAGTCTTTATTTCCCTGGATTTCCATATATTATTCAGTAGCATATCATATGTGGGAGTATATTTTCTAGAGCTTCCTCTGAAACTTAGATTGTTTTAAGCCTATGAATGGTGCCGTGCATTGTTAAATGTATATTATGATACGCTCTCATTGTGGCAGTAATTAAATATAATTGTCCCTTGTCACACACACAATCCACCTAGAAGCCAAGGAGACAGAAAAGCTGGCTTGACTTGAGTCATTTATTTTCTAATAGTGGTAATATTTGCCCATCTTGTCTAATAATAATAATATGTGCCCATTGCAAGTGAAGATGGCGACAGCGTCAGACATGTATTCAGATGTGATGACAAAACTCTACCACATGTGGACAGCGTTAGTAATTGGGCAATCTTGCATTCTGCCATTTTGTGCAGCTTAGATTTTCTGTGTCTCAGTAATGGTTCTCTTCTTAGTGATGTGAGCACCATGTGGTAGCAGTGCGCCAGTCTGAGTGGTTCGGAGCAAGCAGCTCCTATGGGCAACATCAATGGAAAAACTGTTCAAAGAAACTTTTAGTCTTGTATTGTTCATTCTGTTCCCCCGTGAGCACTTGTCTGTCCTAAGCTTACCGTACAACACTTGCTTAGGTTGGCACTCATCGGGTATGTGAACAACATGCCCAGTCCATCTGATCTGGGCTCTCTCCAGAGAGTCTCGCCCTGCTGAGGACTACAGAGTTGGGCACTATCCTGCCAACCAATTCTGTGCAGCCAGCAGAGACAGCTGACTTGGATAAGATTGAGTTTCCTGATATGCTTACTATAAACTGTCCACATTTCACATGCTTAGTACAACAGCACATCTTGATCTTGGCGTCAACATTGATTCCTTGCAGGTCCCAAACGCTTGCTCGTAGTCTTCTAAAAGTTGCACTCGTCTTGGAAATCCTCTTGCGGACGCTCTGTGGGGTGAAGAGGTGTTATTTTCTTATGGCTTATAGTTTCTACAGGGTGAGGTAGTCGGCCCAATGTCCATCCTGCCTTACTCGCCTCCTACAACATGCCTGTTAGGTTACAGTATTGCTATTCTTTGCTCTCCTTTTGGACTCTGGTAACGCACCATCTGAAATATTTGTTTGACTTAGGAATACTTCCTGGTGACATTGCCTCCAGTTGCATGTGCTCTGCATAGCGTTGTCCTACACCGTGAGAGAAGCAAGCTATCTAACCTCAGTAATATTGTAGTCAGTAAGGCCTTGTTTGAACCACATAGGCGTTCTCTTTTAAAATGTCCACACCCAAAGCTATTGGAAGAGCAGAGATTGTACATGTTTGTTTGCTTTAAGCTGCAGGTATCAAATTCACATTATTTGTGCTGATAGTGATTGTGTTTGGCGGAATCACAAATGCTTCTTTTTGGTTGTATAAATTTTTTTATTTTGTCATTTTTGGGAAGGGCGCTTTGTTGTGCATTGCTGTTTTCTAATCCTTGAAAGAATGGGAAATTAGTAATTTAAAACACTGGATGGAACAAAAACAGCAAAAACTGAGAAAATTGTAAAGATATATATACATTGTAAGTAGCATGTACTTTATAGAACGTTGAATCTTACAATTGCCAGCCTGTCTGGCTGCTGTAAGTTTCTTGGCGGATGTGCAGTATGGTAGGTTGACATTACTTTCTGTACGTGGAGGAGCTGTTGCACTGAGAGAAAAAAACACTGTGTCCCAGAAATAATTTTAATGGGAAGTGATTAAGATAGCATCATATGTTAGATAAATATTGCCAAACAAAGACCAGGTGATAACTTTTCATACCGGAAATTAACAAATGCACACAGGCAAGAACAATATTAGAATGATAAAAAAAAGAAAGGGACCTAGTGGTTATAATAGATCATACAGGTAAAGTGAATGAGCAAGTCCAGGTAGCAGTGAAAAAGGCAAATGCAAAGTTAGATATGATAAAAAGAAATAATAAACATAGGAGCACGGAAGTGATAGTCAAACTGTATAAAACATGTTAGACCTAGATTGGAGTACTATGTACAGGTGTGGAGTTCTTATCGTAGAGGAGATATGAACATGCTGGAAAGGATACAAAAAAGAGCAACAAAGCTGATAGTGGGATTTCAGAATTACCTTTATGAGGAAAGACTCAGAAAAACCGACCTACAGTGTCTAGCAAAGAGAAGAATTTGAGGTGAGAATACAAGTTTATAAGATAATCAAAGGAAAGGATAAATTAGACTACAAAGTTTTACAAAATACAGCCACCTACAAGAACAAGAGGGCATAGCTACAAATTAACTAAAGAAAGGTCCAGATTAGATAATTAAGAAATATTTTTTTAGTCAGAGAGTGGTGAATGCTTGAAATGCATTGCCACAGAAAGTAGTGGAGACGGGGACAGTTAATGCATTTAAGAATAGATTGGATGTACACAGCTTTTAGAGCAAGGAAATGTGAATAAAAATGGTTGTATACAGAATTTACATAGTCTTCTAAACCAGTATGAAGATGTTGTTCAATGATTCAGCAAGCACAAGCTTGAAATATGTATTTGTTATGAAGAACAACATAAAAAAGAGTATATAACTCTTTCCAGTCCGGACTAATGTTGCAGATTTGTCTTTCACTCAATGTAAAGTGCAACTCCATATGTCAAATAGAATTATTCAAAATATTAAACAAATTGAGCTAAAATTATGATTTAAAGATCTTACACAATAATTAAACTATCTATAACAGGAAGTACTCATAATAAATATGATATATTAGCATGTAAGGTGAAATATAATTAATGTGGCCGTCAAAATACAAAAAAACTGTGTGTACTCCCAACATGATGTGCATTTTTGCATTAGACCTGAATAACATTACCACAGTCCCTTCCTTCTGTGTTAGTCAAAGTCTGAATCAGGATTGTGTTGAATACCTATGAGTAATCCAGATGCATGATCATAGGTCTGATCAAATAATAAATTCATTTCTCACGTCTTGAAGTCCAACTTTCCTGACTCTAAATGTGCCAACCTTGAAACTTTTAAAATGTCTGCTTATCGGAACTAACTCCACAGTTAATGACAGGTCCAACTTTCCTCACTCTGAATGTGTCAACCTTGAAACTTCTTAAATGTTGGCTTATCAGAAATAACTCTACAGTTAAACAACTGTGTGTGCGTCAATCATCGTCATAATGTAGATTACTACAAAGCCTGAAATTCCGCAAGCTAAATGACAGAGCATAATGTATATGGAGAAGTCAATTTCAGCCTGATTGGATATGGCTTGGCTTGGCTTTGTTGTTCTCAATCTCCCGCTACCAAACTCTGAAAGCGCTTAAGTAGCAGAATGTAGTCCAGAGAATGGAATGCGTTGTGTCGTAGTTTACAGCTTGACTGTGATATTTGTATCTTTTGGTCCAACACATCCGACTTCAGCAATCATTTTTTGAGTACCGGGTTATCATTCCCTATTCGATCCCTTCTACTTAGCCACCCTTCTACTTAGCCAGTCTGCTCTGTTGCAGCCTGTTATCCAGGATCACCGCGTGGAGGTGTAGAAGGATCTTGGCAGCTCTGGTTCGCTGGTCCTGACGCTAGCAGTCAGCTATGGATCGCTGACCACTGCAGCTCATGAGCTGCTTAGCATTTTGATCCCTGATTGGATATAAATTGATGTCTTGTGAGTGGTTGGCTCCAGGCGAATGAAGCTGTAAAAGGATAATATTCTCAGCAGGAGCAGCTTGACAGGAAATTCCCACCATTCTATAAGGAAAAAATGTGAAGTGATAAGAGAAACATGAGGCTATTGTAATCATGAAAGATCACATCTATCTTAGAATGAATTACAGAAGAAATCTTTTGTCAGCCAGGGGTGATAGTCATTACTCTTTCTCAAAACTGGAGAATCTGGTGTCCATTTTTTCCCCTTTTGAGCAGTTAAGATGCCTGTATCCTGATCAAAAGACACGGTTGTCAATCCCGGTGTGTCCGATGTCATTTTCTATTAGGATGTAATCAAAACCTAGCCTGCATGATGCCAGTTGGGACAAGAGACCTTTATTTCTCAGTGTTTGTGGAATATGTCTAAATGGTTCCAGGAAGCTGCGATTCAGTGGATACCATCTTACTGTTAACATCAAAGGAAATGAGACTGACAGTCTAGCTAATGATGGTGCGAAACTGATACAGGAAGAATACCTGGCCAACTGTGAAGAAGCAAAAATAATAATAATAAAATGCCAGTTGGGACAAGAGACCTTTATTTCTCAGTGTTTGTGGAATATGTCTAAATGGTTCCAGGAAGCTGTGATTCAGTGGATACCATCTTACTGTTAACATCAAAGGAAATGAGACTGACAGTCTAGCTAATGATGGTGCGAAAGTGATACAGGAAGAATACCTGGCCAACTGTGAAGAAGCAAAAATAATAATAATAAAATGGTAATACAACGTAAAGTGGCAGGAAGAACACTCCAAACACCACACAGATTATGGATACTAGCAGCTGTCCAGAAAAGACCAGGTTGTCACACTACATCTCCGAACTGGCTGCAACAGAATGAGACACCATGTGTGCACTAAATTTAGGATAGGTACCAGCATCCTATGTTACTGCGGCCTGGCAGACATGATGGCTGCACGTGCACTTCAGGACTGCCCCCAGCACACAGATTTGTGGAGAAGGATGTGGCCCACTCCCCTCGAGGAGAAACTGCACAGCGATATTTAGACCCTGCAAAAGTCAGCTGACTTTATTAAAGAATCCACAGTCTTGACTTTATTAAAGAATCCACAGTTCCAGTCTAATTGAGTAATGATTGTAGAAGGAGAAGAAGAAGCCTTCTCAGTCCTGGCAATCGCCCACGGTGGACTCTGTTAAGCTCAACCTTAATCAACTTTTACTAGTTTTTTTTCATGTTTTTTTTCCCACTCTGTTAATGGGAGACATATCGTAATTATAGTTGTACAAAAAGATAAATGTTGTTGAATGTCCACTATGAGTAAGATTACTTTTTTGTGCACCTTGATAGGGGCCTTAAGTGATGGGTTGCAGTACCGTTCCTTACATCCTGAGTATTGATGAGGTGGACAGGGTTTTCCAGGCTGTTGTGCTATATTTGGCTACATCTGCATACCTCTCACTACTACGTGGATCACATCGATTCTCACCTTGTTAGCCAGGCTGCCATGAAAACAGCCCATTTCCAGGGAGACATACATGGTAGTGAGGTGGGGGTCTTGACCAGTATATTTTCCTGATCCTGACTAACATGCCTGATCATTATGTTTTTGTCTGACCAGACGTTAGTCTCCTTTCCCTAAGAAGATAAATAGTAGCAGATTATTTTGTTGTATTTTAAAATACATTCATATTCACACTTGCTAGCTTTGAGTTTGGTCCCAAATAACATACTTAGTCACTCTTCATCTATCCTCGGGTGCAGAGCGTGTCAAAATTACCAAACATTTATAACAACTTGTTCAAAGTGCAGATTGTATATTAGTAAAGTCAATATTTGTGTCATAGTAGTCACACTACTGTCGGTGAATGAAGTTGTTAGAGACTTCATTATACTTATTCTTCTGCGTTCGTTCTCAATCTCCCACTACTAAGCCATGGTCAGGGCTTTGCAAGTAGCAGGATGTAGTCTGGAGAACGGAATGCGTTGTGTCGCTAGTTTACAGCTTGACTGCGATATTTGCACCTTTTGATCCGACACATCCGTCTTCAGCAGCAGGTGATTTCTTTAATACCGAGTTAGCCTTCCCTATTCGATCCCTTCTCCTTAGCCAGCCTGCACTGTTGCAGCCTGTTATCCAGGATCACCGCATAGAGGTGTAGAAGGGTATTGCCAGCTCTGGTTTGCTGGCCCTGGTGCTAGCTGTCAACTGTGGGTCACTGACCATGAAGGCTATGTGCTGCTCAGCATCTTGATCACCTTCAGTATACTAAGCCACAACTTGTATGAGGTAGGGCGGACAATTCCTTTCCTTGCTGCCTGTTACATCTCTAGTCGTGTGCCAGGTACCTATTTACAGCTTAGGTCGACTGGGTTTTACCAATAATGTGGAGTAGACCTCGTACCTTTGCCATGAAAAGTGAATGCTATTTGTACCCTCATATAACTAGTATGAATGGCTAAATGACATTACTGCGTAGGAAAATTTCTTTCTACTCATCACTCTTTTTTCGTCGATAAATCCGTCATTTCCATTACACATACCTTTGATATTGTGTTCCAGTCAAAGTCTGAATCAGGAGTCTATTGAATATCTACGAGTAATCAAGATGCGTGGTCATTGGGCCAATCAAATAATAAGTCAAATATTGGATCTTGAAGCACAACTTTCCTCGTGATATGATCAACTGTCAAACATCATAACTTTTGCAAATGTTTACTTTTCGGAAATAAATACAGTTAACATCAGTTTCGCATGTGTGGACTCAACTCTTGTATAGAGTCGTTAAAAGAATGAAATTCCACAAACTAAATCACAAAACGCAGACACGTGTTCCTGAGGTTGTGATGGTTTTAGCGTGTGGCAATTTGAGGTTTTACGGTGGTCGATTTCGACGCCTACCGCTGGAAAGGGTTAAACAAATGTTTTTCTAGTTTTCACATTTTCTTTATTACGTCACAAACATTTTGAGTTACCAATTTTTGGGTACACCAGTTGTTTTGTAAATCCATGAAATTTCCACAAAGCATTCGAAATGTTCGTAACCAGATTGCAAAGTATATCTATTAGTTTTCACTACAAATGTATTTATAATATAAACATACTAAACAGACCTATCTCAGGAAAATCTGTTGCAACAATGTGATTTAATCACAATCAATAATGAAATATCCTTCCATATCCATGTGAAACAGAGAACAAATTTTGTTAAGTCAACCTAGTCATCTTGTTGTTTTCAAGGCAGGAGGAATTGCCTCGTTTTCAATTCAGCCGTTTCTATGGCAAAAACCGGTGTTAACACAACAAATACACCAGTGAGTATATAGAGACAATCCAGGCAAATTTTTTCAACAATGGTTTAGTAAAAAGCCTTTATGCCAGGATTATTTTGTAATATCAAGAATTGAATCATCAGACGGCATTTATAACAATGAATCAATCTAATAAAAATCTCAGGTGATCTAATGTAGTAGCTGCTTGCAACATTAGCAAGACAGCATTTATTATATAGTAAGATATATAGTGTTGTACAATTATATAGCAAGATAGTGCTACATTGGGGCTCTCAATGGGGCAGAGTTGCCTTGTTCTTCCTTGTTGTGTTATCTAGAGCCCTTTGCTGTGTAGGCCAGCACTTTTACCATTGCAGTCTAGCTATTCTTGTTGGTTTGTGTACATGGCTTTTGTTTATCACAGAGGAAGACCTAATCTCGTTTGAAGCATTACTCATTTATTGTATGGCTATTGTTGTAACTCTTACTAGATCTGCGTGCCAGCATTTGTTTCACATTCTTAGATTTTATATTTGTGTTGTGAACTGTTTGTAACATTAATTTTAAATGTAATTTATGAGAAGAAACAAATTCTTGTGCCACCATTAATTTTTTTAAACTGATCATGTATGTATATATGAGGGGCTTTCAAGTCAAACCGGGACTATTTTTGTGTAAGGAAATTTTTTTTTTCTTCAAGATGTTAAAATGCCATTTATTTTTCAATATAATCCCATGCAACGTTTATGCACTTTTCTAATTTTTGTAGCATTTAAGTAATCCAGGGGGGTTTTAGACGCTAGTCTAGTTAGGCATACTGACCAGGACGTCGCATCAGGGTCAATACACTGACCAAGATCGCAATCTCTCTTCCATGTAGTGTTCCCTGGAAACAGGCTGTTTTCAAGGCAGCATGGCTGTCGAGATGTGGATCAATGTAATTCCCTTAGTAGTGAGCACCACACAGATGAAGCCAAGCTTAGCGCAACTGCCTGGAGGACCACAGTCCAACTTCATCAGCATGCTCAAGATTTTAGGAAAGCTACTACAACCCGCCACTTAACGTCATTTTCAGGGCGTACAAAAGAGTAAACCAACTCATTGTGGGCATTAAAAACTACAACTAGTAATGCTTGAATAGCTTCAGCGTAGAAAGATTTGTCAGTATGTCTGAAGCAATCCAGGACAGCCTGTTTCACTTCGTCATCAGTGCTGAGATGCTGAAATTCTTTTAGGAGTCCAAACAGGTGGAAATTGTTTTGGAGCGAGGTCTGGGCTACAAGGTGGATGTGGCAATACCTCTCAGCTGAGTTGCTGCATATTGCATATATTGTAGTGAGCAGTATGAGGTCGAGCGTTGTCTTACAGGAGTAGGATGCTATTTGTGATCAAACCAGGCTGTTTTTATCCTCAGATTGTTATGCATATCACTCAAAATGTTCACTGTTGATAGTGGCACCGCAAGGTAGAAAATCAACATGAATGATGTCAAGTTTGTCCCAGAAAACACTCGCCATCACTTTACCTGCAGACGCAATTGTCCTAAACTTTGTTGGTGGTGGTGATTGCATATGCTTCCACTGCTTGAATGCTCGCTTCGATTCAGGAATATTTAATGCTGCGCCCAGGTTTCGTCAGATGTAATAAAGCGATCCAAAAAGGTCATGCCCTTCCATGTGAAAACGTTACTTCAATTCAGTGCAGGCTTGAACTCTGCCAGTCAAAAGCGGAAAGCTGTCTTGGCACCCAACATTTATTAACCTTCAGAAAATGCAAATGTTCAAGAATAATAGCAACCAGAGAAAGACTTTCTTTTTGTGCAATTTTGCGACTGGTTATGCATCGATTTTCCAGGAGAAGGCGTTCCACAATCTGAATATTCACAGGAATGACTGGTGGGTTTAGAGCCACCACGGCCAGGATCAGCACACATGGATGTAAGGCCATCTCTAAAACGTTTGTGCTATTCAAATGTCTTACTGCTGCTGAGTGTCTCATCACCGTATTGTGATTGCAGTCTTCTGTAAATTTCTGCAGGTTTCACGCCTTCTTTCACTAGAAACTTTGCCAGAACACGTTGTTCCATGCAAGCACTAACGGTGTTTGTTCGCCAGTTTTATTTATCTGTCATGTGACTGGCTCATGGCAAATGGGCCACCTAGCAGTAATAGGACACAAGTGCCTCTAACTAATGATAGTAATTCTAACACACTATAACCCATTCAGGTAGAACTAGAACAAAAACGTCCCAGTTTGATTTGAACGCCCCTAGATGTATGTTGACGCAATTTGATTTCTGCCAGTGTTCTGTGATTTATGCCCAGTGTTCTGTGATTTCTGACCATTGTTCTGTGATTTCTGACCAGTGTTCTGAATGTCAAAAGGAATAAATTTAACCAAGCGTTTGTAAATGACGGGAGTAACATTGACTCTCTTCAGGTAGCCAAATGCCTCGTCATCTAATTGGTGACATGGATGAATGGATTAACTGCACACTAATCAGCGACTGAATCATGCTTTTGATGGAAATGGCATAACTAATCATTCTTTTGCTTTGAAATATTGGCAGAATGATTTTGATCTATTAATGGCAGGACAGCTTTGGCTTTTTGATATGTTGTTGTTTAATAACCACAATGAATATGTTTACTCTTTTGTGCGCCCTGAAAAGTGGCGGATTGTAGTAGCTTTCCACACAACCTGATGAAGGACCACAGTCCTCTAGACAGTTTGCTATGCTTGACTACATTTGCGTCATGATCACTAATATAGGTATCACGTTGATTCACATCTTGTCAGTCAGACTGTCTTGAAAACTGCCCGTTTCCACGGAACACTACATAGATGAGATAGTGGTCTTGGTCAGTATATTGTGCCTGACCAGACTAGCGTCTCAGTTTCCCCTTTTAATATGGCAAAAATTATGACTTATGGTAGAAAAGAGAGTCTGGTGTTAGTATTTCGTGATAGTAACAGTAGAAAATTCAAGGAGTATGGGGGAGAAGCAATATGGACTAGCAGATTTGGGCGAACAATATCTCTTTGGGTTTTCAAGGCCACCACTTGGAGGCAGGATTGGGTCTTGGTCACCTATGATGTGTTGATCCTGTTGCAAGCAGACAGCTATGAGTTGCTGGCTGCTGTCAGCACATTCACTGCTGCATCTTCGGCCTCAGGATTTTGTTTGAGCTATTAAATCTTTTTAAACATATTTAAAGCAAAATCTGTAATTTAAAGAACATTTAAAATATTTCTAGATATAAAGATAGCACAGATCTTCTTTTTAACATTAGCGATTTTGCAGAACATTCTGACAACACTTGAACAATGCAAAAGTCAGCAAATTTTTTCAACTTTCCTCAACCAAGTAAGCGTTATCTATTCATGCTACGAGGCGTGTTCAAATGAAACTGGACCTAACTACAAAAAATGAACATACGTACGATGCGCATGATGTCACTTCTTATGTAAACAGCACATGACAACTGTCATGTTTGCAAAATTTAATTATCCTCCAACTCATAGTTTTCTCAGCTGACCATTGAATACGTGGCGGGTGTGATACGGAATCCGTCCAGAGTTGATCAGCGAGCGGTGATTCGGTTTCTAACAGCTGAAGGATGTCGACCAGCTGACATTCATCGCAGAATGCAGGCAGTGTATGGTGATAAAAGAGTGGTGAATGTAAGCTCTGGCGACGGTCGACCTGAATTGCTGCATCAGTTTTGGCAATGGCATCTTCTGATGCAACAATATGCGCCTGACCTGGTCTCGGACAATCTTTCGTTAGCTCGCGTTCTTCTTTAATCATCGTTTTCCAGTTCTTCACTGTTGTCTTCTACACACTTTTGTAACACTATATATAGCACAACAGTGGGGACAACATGGGCAAGTGATTAAGTGACAAGGCTCACAATGTGACGGTGCTGGGTTTGCTCCCCATCACAGCACCTGTCGTTACCCCAGGGAAGCAAACCCTTAGAAAATGCAGGAAGAAGCAGACCCTTCAATAAAATGTATGCTGAAGTCGGATGCACTGAGTGGACAGGTGCAAAATAAAAACATATTGCAACACACACCGCCTTGAGAAATATAAATAATAAGGCGAACGCTAAAAAAAATCAAAAAGGCACAGCTGTCTGGAGGAAGTCATTCCACCTTCATCAGCACGCACAGGATGTAAGGAAAGCTACTGCAACCCAGCACTTAACGCCCTTTTCTAGGCACAATAACGAGTCAACTTACTCATGGTGGACATTCAACAACAATAATATTCAATCAAATAGTCAGGTGACCGCATACATTCAGGGACACACAATGCCGCTCGTCTGTTTACGAATCAAATTTAGAGAATTGTTTCTAGAGCATTATTTTAAACCGAGATGGTTACTCCACGCTCTTGTGTGAGTGATGAGATGTACCATGAGTTGGAGAGTCTTCTTGCCTACAGGAATTAAGAGAACATGCAAAAATGTACAGTGTATAGTAACTATATCTTGCAATATTTGTTTCTAAAGTAGACATTATTGTTCTGTTTTATTTATTATGATTTGTTCAACTGTTATAGATTTGAACTTCTGTCATATTTATGTGTTTGTCATTTTGTTTGTAACCTGTTTCACCACATAAATTCCTTGTAGGTCCTTTTTTAACATTTCTGCAAAGTTGATTCTGTTTTAAATTGAAATTCTGGATTCATCTATATAAGTTTAGTTAAGTTAGTTGTCCATCTCAAGCGATGATGGGACATCATCAAACACTTTTATCTTGATGATGTAACTTGCGCTGCATTTGAATTATAGTGAAGGAGAAACTGCACTAGTCATCAATCCCACTCTCTGGTCTCAAGCTACCTTGGACCAGTGGCAAGACATAAATTGAGACGACTGGAGGTAACTCAGGATGTAGATACTCTGTTTCCACCTCCCATGAGATCAAGGGTGGCTTGAAACCTGCGGGACTCGGTCACCCCCTGTTTTCGTTCATCACTTTGAGAGGCGAATGCCTTACCTCTCGATCACAACGACTCCCTATATTCATCTATATAATTGCAGCACATTGTATGTTATAAATGTTAAATGTAAACGTACATAATTTTCTTTTCATCTATTCTGATTAGCTAGTCTAAAAGTCTATCCATAACAGGTAGTGCACAAATAGGTCACAAAACATATCTGATCCTTGCGTGCCAAAAGTGTAAATTCTTCCTATCTTTCTTTTGCTCTAGCCCATTTATTTATGGATATAAAATTCCCAGGTGAAACAGGTACTCAGTAACTGACATTACATACAAGCTAATCATAACTGTAGGTCAAGATTTTTCCTAAAGAAGTAAACCCTTCTGGTATTTTACAAATTTGATGTTTAGATGAGTAATTTTGCTGTACTTTCATTACATGTATTTTAGAAGGCTTAATTTCTATCATTGTAGACCTTAATAGGGAATTTTAGATGTAAAACTTACTGTAATTAACTTCAATGCTGCATTGTCCGCTCCATGTTATTCAAGTTTACTGATGTATTTCAATTTCAGGCAATGGCTTCAATACCAAAACGGAACTCACAAGTTTCCAAAAAGGCAGAGTAAGTTACAATACGGTTACGCTGTCAATGCTACTGTAAAATCAGTCCTACTATATGACTTGGAAACATTGCATGTAACTTGCAGTATCACATCCAGAGTTTAGACCTTGACCAAAAGATGTCTCCATTGCATACTTAAGATCATCACCAGTCCTAAGTCTGATTGTGAGGTCTGATCATGTCTCTCCTTTTGACCCTATTATCTGGTTGTTCAGCCCTAAGACTGGTTGTAAGGTTGTCTTGAGTATGTCTCTACTTTTGACCCTATCATCTGGTTGATCTGTTTTAAGACTGGTTGTAAGATTGTCCGAGCATGTCTTTCCTTTTGACCCTATCCTCTGGTTGATCATTTCTATGTGACTGGTGGTGAGGTTGTCTGAGCATGTCACTCCACTTAACCATATCTGCTCCAGCTCGATTCATTTCAGCATAGGTTTGCACTTTAATGTCAATGCATGCCTCAGATGTAAAGGTGACTTTTTGTCACTACCTTCCTCTTTTCCCCTGGATCTTTTCCTCTAGTATCTTCTGAAGACATTCATCTCATATTTTGTGCCCAGCCAAGTCAATGTTCGTTTTTGTATCATTTTCAATATTTGTCTTTGTGAGTCTACCTCGGTGAGGACATTGTTATTGGATCTAATTTCTGTCCAACTCATTCTTTCCATTCTATGGTAGCACCACATTTCAAAAGCGTGTAAGTTTTTTTTTAAACCTTTCTTTGCCATAGTCCATGTTTCAGCCTCATATAGTGCAATTGGCCATATATGAGTAGTAATGATTCTTTTCCTTAGGGGAGAAGGGACAACACCTGTTCAGACAAAACATACTGGTCAGACATGTTAGATTGGGTCAGGCAAAATATACTGGCCAAAACTCCCACCTTAAAATCCTTATAGTTCTCCCTGGAATTTGGCTGTTTTAATGGCAACCTGGCAAAAAAAGGGGGATCAAAGTGATGTTTGTAGTATGCCCATTGCAAGGTGACATTGATCCTGCGTGCAGTGATAATGTTGTTATCGCCCTCCTCACCAAGAATATCTTCTTTTTGTTGTATGGGGTGTGCTTCAGCGTCTCCAGAACTGAGTCACTAAAAATCAGTGTCCATTGGCATTGATTTGCCCAAGTCAAACTGTTGGTGCAAAATCTCAACTACTCCTGATATTCTTTAAGGTTAGCAATTTGTTGTTTTTATCTGAAGTCCTTTTCTGTCAATGGAATCCTTGTCTTAATTTCCATCATACTGCGGGCATCTTCTGTAATGGTATGCCCCAAATATGTAAACTTCTGTACTTGTTCGATTATGTTAAGTTTGACAAACACAGATAGTGGCAATGACAGCAACCTGGATCAGCTGTCTAGCCTAGCCCGTGATACCTGGATCAGGTGTCTAGCCTAGCCCATGATACCTGGATCAACTGTCTAGCCAAGCCCATGACTCCTGGATCAGCTGTCTAGCCTAGCCCATGATATCTAGACCAGCTGTCTAGCCTAGCCCATGAAATCTAGACCAGCTGTCATGCCTAGCCCATGGTATCTAGACCAGCTGTCATGCCTAGCCCATGGTATCTAGACCAGCTGTCTAGCCTAGCCCATGATACCGTTGATCAGCTGTCTAGCCTAGCCAATGATATCGCTGACTAACTGTCTAGCCTAGCCCATGATACCGTTGATCAGCTGTCAAACCTAGCCCATGATATCGCTGACTAACTGTCTAGCCTAGCCCATGACTCCCCAGCTGTCTGGTCTAGCCCATGATGCCACTGACCAACTGTCTAATTTAGCCTGTGATACCAGGATCAGCTGTCTAGCATATACAAGATACCTCGATCAGCTGTGTAGCCTATACAAACCTGAATTAGCTGTCTAGCCTATACAAGATTACCTGGATCAGCTGTCTAACCTAGCCAATGATACCTAGATCAGTTGTTTAGCCTAGCCAGTGATACCTGGATCGGCTGTCTAGCCAAGTCAAGGATACCTGGATCGGCTGTCTAGCCTAGCCAATGATATGTAGACCAGCTGTCTAGCCTAGCCCACGATATCTGGATCAGCTGTCTAGCATAGCCCATGATACCTGGATCAGCTGTCTAGCCTAGTCAATGATACCTGGATCAGCTGTCCAGCCTAGCCAATGATAGCTGGATCAGATGGCAGGGTTGATAATGTGAATTTGTGTGTTGGTGCACATGTTTTTATGATGTTTAGCATATAAAAACCCACAAATTCACTCATCAATGAAACGTAAGAATGTACTTTATTCTGGGATAAATCTAAAGTTTGTATCTATTTTTGTTTTCTTTGAAAAGGAGAATATAATTCCTTGTTAGGTGTCCAGTTTCAAATATATAAAAGTGAGACACACTCCACGTAAGGTAGCTGCACAACATACACACATAATTCTAGCAGCTCACCATCTTTGGTCGTTCAACATTATGTGAATGAGCTTAAATGTTTGACAGCATTCCTCCCATAAAACTACACATGAAAAACTAGTCTTATTAAAAAGGAACTGAAATTGTCTTATAAATCCAATCCTTTTTCGCCAGCATTCGTTCTCTAATGGGCGTTGTGTCGTAGTTTGCAGTGAGGATGTGATATTTGGGACTTTCAGCCCAACACATCCAATTTCAGATCACGTTTTTGGGTACTGGGTTTGCCTTCTCACTGCAATCCTTATTCTGTTGGCCAGACTACACTAGTGCAGTCTGCTTCCAGGGGTCGCCAATGGAGGCGGAATAGGGGTTTTGGTCAGCCCTTGTTTGCTGACTCTGATGCAAGCAACCAGCTATGAGGCCTTCTTTGATAATGTAGTAAGTCAATATTAGCTAGTTTCCTCAAAAGTAAAGCAACTGTTTTGAGGAGTGTGTGACCTTGTGATTGTAAGCTTTGTCAACAGTACCCATGTAAAAGTAAAGTAACCCATAGCATTACTGCCATAGAGGTGTGATGTGTTCAGCGATCTCACATTTCAAAGGCTCGGCTATATGAGGGCGGTAGATATCTACTCTCCCTTGCCGCTCTAACTTTCCAGACTGAACTCATACCCATTTATGGTTGGGTCGACCCGGGAGCTGTTGCGGTCTGAATAAACATTTCCGCCTCAACTGGGGAATGAACCCAGGACCACTCAGATGCATAGCCAGCTCGCTAACCACTGCGCTACGCGGCTACCATGTACTAGGTTCAAATAACATTGTGTTCAGTTTCTCACATTTTGTATATATTTCCATTAACCCTCCCCCACCACACACGCACGCACACCCCAATACGACACCATTTCTCCTCCAACACCAAAATTCAGCCTTATATGTTTTCTGACATTACAGAGGAAAGTTAGAAAAAACCGATACGCCTTCCAGCGAAAACGTAGAAAAAGATGAGAAGACCAACTTGGAACCTCGCAAAGAAGTGAACAACAGCATGCCAGGATTTGAACTGATTTCTGAGAATGAGAAGAAGGTGAGATGTAGATATATTCTTCTTATCCCTCCAGGATAATGAGTTATTCTCTCTTTCATTCCTACGTCATATTTGGGGTATTATTCCTGAAGCTGTCTTTCAAATCGAGAAGGCCACACTCAGGAGACGTTTACCTTGGGGGAAATTCATCTGCTCTAGAGGCATTAGACCTCACTGTGAGTTGCCTCTTACAACACGCTCTCAGTGTAGCAGTGGCCCTATTCTCATCTGTACACTGGTGTTGAATTGGTGTTAGATCAGTTGCCAGTTTGAAATCTTCGTGGTGTTGGATCAGTAATACTGCGCAGCGGATGGGCCACGGACTGCTCTTAGTAATGAATAATCTTTTTCACATCTACATCAACCCTAAACTGCAGCTGAAAAAAGAGAATTGTACCACAGACACAGAAAGAACAAATCAAAATGGATACAGGCCTTTACCACTCTGCAAACAAAATTCACACAATTTTCACTGCATTATTTTTTATGACGTCACGTCGTTTAACTATTGTTGCTACTTTGAGAGCATGTAACATTTTTATTTGACAGTCTTATTTGTTTGCGAGTAGAGAAATAAATGAAAAAGAATTTGTTGGTGTTATTATTTTTTGTTTTCTGTGTGTCTTAGTTTCTGAGATTACAAAAAATGAAGGTGATAGTGTTGAAAAAAACGGCACATTTAAACTGTCCCGCTTCCAGTGTACGTCGGTTGAACAGAAAAATAAACAAATCACAACAACGGATTACCGATGTTTGCCGTAATGTCTATGCCTGTCACTTTGACTATGAATGTAATTATTGTATCTAAATAAACCTCAGAAAAATCCGTCGTAGGAACTTGACTCCCCCATTCTAAAAAAAATAGATTAATCTTCAAATCAAAGTGAAAAACAGAAGAAATCATTTTCAAATGCCTAAACCTAATTCCAGGATCGCCATAGCTGGAAAATAACCATACATTACGGAAGAAGGAACTCTCTACAATTAAAGAACAGTGTTGTTCAGGCTATTATTACGTAGCTGTTCGTTTTTAAGTTTGATTAGAACGGCCGATCGCTATGGAACGTAAGCCGGCCAGACTCATCATCTGCTGCTCGATTTACGTCGGTTAGCCAGACTCGTCGCACCTTTACCACGCGCTGGACTTCCCATGAAGCGTTATAGAAAACTATATTTCCCTGTAGAAGGCGCCGGCGGCTGCCAAATGCTAGTAAACATTGTATGGTGTATTAAACTTCCCGGGAAACAGCTGAACATACAGGAAAATAGGTGTTGCTTCCTTTATCCAATTTTCAAATGGGAGATGTGCTTGTGGATTTTTTGAAGCGATATATTCTCTTTTTCACTAGGAATTGAAGATTATCCCATTATTGAGGCTGATGAAGTTAAGTTGTTGGAACGATTTCTTTTGAGGTAGATCCAAGAAGATGAAGTGAAAATGTTAAACAACAGCACAAACATTTAGACTCGCCTATTCTGAGTGTAACGGACCTGCAGAAAATTTTTGTAGAAATTATCACAGAGGATGTATAATGTTCTTTTACAAGATCGGCATATGTGCTATTTTCCACTACAAACGTATTTATTACATCAACATAAGCAAACTAAACTGATTTACCTCAGAAAATTCAGTTGCAACAACTTAACTTAACTTCATCACCCTCAATAATAGGATAATCTTCCAATCTGAGTGAAAAAGAGAATAAATCATTAAAAAATTGTCTTTAAAATAAAACAAACCATTTTCCCACTTGAAAATGAAGCAGATGGAAGTGAAGTCTATTTTTAGATTAAAATACAGTATATTCAGCCATTTCTATAGCATTAACCATAATGTTTTTACAGCGATAAATCAGTGAGTATTCAGAGACTGGCATTTTTTTCCTCGTCAATAGCCATAAAACTGACATTTTTTACTGGCTAGTGGTTAAGTTTTGAAGCCACCATATCAGGTCTTTCATTGCCTTAGACCCCAGCTTGACCAGAACAGTTAAATCCACATACAAGTACCCAAGTTTTGCTCATCATCATTGTCATTTTTAACGCTCATGTTTTCTCTCTCTCTACAGTTATGCAATTCCATGGGCATGTCACCAGCAAATTACATCACAATCAAAACATGTATAATAAAAGTGAGTACATGTGCACGTTTTATGTGGTTCTGTTTGTTGCATGCACAAGCTGCATATTATACTTGCCATAAGTCGTTCACGCAATTAATTGGTATACTCTTCTTCCTCATTTGCTTCTTTTTCTGTCCAGTGCAGTAGGATTCAGTGGCGCGCAAAACATGTTACAGGTCATATAGGTGGAAATTGGTTTTAATAATTAGTAACTACCATTGTTAAATAACATTGATTAGGGAACCTAAATTATAACCAGAGGTTCTGTGCATATGTAACTTTCATTCATTTATCATTGGTGACATTCCACCAATATTTACGCGCATATTGAAGGTTGTCCTATCCGTTTGATGAAATATGGGCGCCAAGACCTGATACTTGGTTTTATTATTTTTTCTTCTGCATTGTTTGTTCTAAAACTTATGCTTTCAAGCCCTGAAAAGGACTTTGCAAGTAGCAGAATGTTTTGTTCCAGCACATCAAACTTCGGCATGGCATATTTGAGAGTACCGGATTTGCCTTCCCTCTTCGATCATCCCTTCTCCTTAGCCAGTCTGCTCTATTGCAGCCTGTTATCCAGAATCACTGTGTGGAGATGTAGAAGGGTCTTGGCAGCTATGGGTTGCTGGTCCTGACGCTAGCAGTCAACTATGGGCCGCTGACCACTGCTTTGGTCGGAATTATTGCAGTGGAAATATTCAACACATAAGC
This sequence comes from Ariolimax columbianus, assembly GCA_036924085.1. Lineage (NCBI taxonomy): Eukaryota > Metazoa > Mollusca > Gastropoda > Stylommatophora > Arionidae > Ariolimax > Ariolimax columbianus. The sequence continues at coordinate 48,956,661 of JAVGWX010000013.1, forward strand.
AATTTAATTAAAATTACAGATAAAATAAGGATTTAGGCCTAGATGCTGAGCCAGTGGATTTTTCTATCAATCGATTCCAGAAAGATCCTTCACTCTTTTTGCAGAACAAACTAATGATTTAATTCAGGATGCTACAAGTCATAATGGTCCCAGAGTGGTCCGCCGGGGTCTTTGTGTATGACAATGACAAGAGTAGCAGAACTGCCTCACAGAGAGCATGTCGTAAGAGGCAACTAACTGTGTGACATGGCATAACACTTGCCTTGGTTAGGTGGTTTGTTAGGAGCAGCATAGATGTCGCTTAACAGGCTGCAGGTATACTTTGCTCGAGTGTTTCAGTCTATTTAGATGGATTCGCATATGGGTTAACCAGCCTCTGCGGCACTTATCCCAATGCAACGAAGTAATAAGCTGCTCGAGCCTAGCCTGCTAAGCAGGGAATCCTCCTCACGGCTAGATTCAGTTCACGCCAGAGCTGGGACTTGCACAGGGGCATCATCCTCTGTAGAAGTACAGGTCAGCTAAGACTTACATATCATAATGAAAAATACCTATATAATCTTAAGGGCTAATGATTTGATCATTGAAGAAATGCAACACTTTACCTATCTGGGAAGAGACATTCTTCTTTCTTTGTTGACTATAAATCAGGTTGGTTGGCCAGTTGTTTCTTTGAATGATGGAGGGACTGCTCACTTTTGGCCTACATGTAGGTCAGCATTTCTGGTTCACAGCTGTGTATTTGGTATTTACAGCTAACCTTCAAATATAGAGGTCCTTCAGCTATCCACCACCCAACTGACACACCTGGCCAGCTCGTCCCTCCGGGATGTGTATAATTAACAATTGAATTCTGGGTTCCTAGCAGTTCCATATTGTCTGTATTAATTATCATGTTATAAAAAGGATTATATTTTCACCTGATTGTCTATATTAGAACTAAATTATTATATTTTCACCTGATTGTCTGTATTAGAACTAAATTATTATATTTTCACCTGATTGTCTATATTAGAACTAAATTATTATATTTTCACCTGATTGTCTATATTAGAACTAAATTATTATATTTTCACCTGAATGTCTATATTAGAACTAAATTATTATATTTTCACCTGATTGTCTGTATTAGAACTAAGTGATTATATTTTCATATGCTGGTCTACATTATAACAAAGTGATTATATTTTCACCTGATTGTCTATATTAGAGCAAAGTGATTTTATTTTCATACTGGTCTACATTATAACTAAGTGATTATGTTTTCACATGATGGTCTATTTCAGGATTATCTCCAAAGATGCAATGGCAAGGATGTTGGTAAATTTCGTTATCCAGGAGGGATGGACAAAACTCACCGCCGCAAAATCATAGGGTTTTTACAAGACAATTTGTGGATAGGTGCATCATAAGATTCTCAGGAAGTGTGTTTGGCTGTGTATGTTAGAGAAACTGTGGATCTTCTGTGGGTGAGAGTGCGCACATTACTGTGTATTTGTAATTATGTCAGTGTATTTATCTTGAGTGCCCGAATGGTTCGTGCACTTGCCAGTCCTGGCAAAATGGAACAAATATGTAACCTAGTCTCATCCTGCTCCAGTCTACTCAGCTGTTAATGGATACCTGGCTGTGTTATGGGAGGCACGTATTTGCTATGAGATTGCGAAGTCTAGCACAGAAGTCCCAAACTTGCTTGCTGCATACAACCAAAGACATGATTGGTATTTATCATGTAACTAGGGATACTAAAGTTTTGACAAGAATATCAGGCATTAGTATTCATACTGTATAAAACAAAGACTGCAAGACAAGTTTTAAAAAAACATTACAGAAAATGTTTACGAAACTGTATATAAATAAAAAATGAAGACAAATAAAAAAAATAATTGAAAGCATATTTAAGTCTCACTGTTCAGCTGATAATCAAGTCAGCAAGTTGTTGTCAAACTCTTTCATCTTCGGCCATTTGCAACTCGTGCAGGATTTTCGTGAAAGATCAAAGTAAAGGTTTTTATCTTTGATTTTGTTTGCCGGGTTGTTTGGTCTTATAAAATTAAGTAATGCTCTGTTTTTAATGACAAAGTCACTTGATGAACAGGCCTCTAAAGCACTTCACCATACTAAACTGTTGCCACGTGGCACGCCTTGTCGAGAACATTCCTGGTCACCAGCTCAGGTCATGGATATAAAGGATTTGAAACGATCCTCTCCATCATGGTTCGGGCCCCACACCACCTGGTTAAGTCAAATCCGAAAGACATCATTCTCATTGCACGCGTCCTGGGACACTGATCATGTTCATGGGTGGTTTGCACGACTGGCCATTGCTGTCTAAGCAGACTACTTACCTACTTTGTGGGAAGATCGCTATATGGTACCAGGTCCTGAAAGGCTAGCAAATAGTAGTCAACTGTAACCTACCGGGCATGTCGTAATAGGAGACTAAAGAATGATGGTTACCCCAATCCTGTAGAAACTTTGAGCCACACAACTTCAGTAGATATGAGGAGGTCAACACATGATGGCTTATACTCCACAGGGAACTGGTTTGGATGATGATTATCATGTATTTGTTCTACTGACATGATTGTTCTTGCATTATTTATTATTATATTAACTGTACTAATCTAATAGCAATCTTTTTTTCTTCATCGTTCTTCCTGAAAAAGACGTAGTTTACTCTGAGGCGGCAATATCTGTACCTTTCAGTCCCACACATTTAATTTTAGCTGGCTTTTTTGGGTACACTGGTACAGCCTGTTTACATGGTCGTTGCTTTGAGGTGGAATAGGGTCTTGGTCAGCTCTGGTTTGCTGGCCCTCATGCAAGCAGGCAGCTATAGTTTGTTTCAAAATTGCTGAACAACTTTAGCGATTTATATTAAATAATCCCCTTGACAGAATGTAATTAAATTTTGTGTGGTTATTAATAATAGTCCTGGCTCTAAGAAAGTATTTTTGTCCATCTAAAATTGTTCTCCTGTAAGTTATTACTTGATTTTGATTCTAGGAACCATCATCATCACACAAGGGACATTCCCATAAGTTCTCCGTCCAAGCAGCCAGCCAAGCGTATATATATACTCAAGAGTCCCAGTCAGGTGTTGATTTTGTGTTCTTCGGATCTTTCCAAACAGAACACACTTTCTACCCTCTCCACTAGTCACTCCCAGATCTATCATCCTCTGTCTCTACATCATTCCGTCTACTGTCCATAACTGCCCTTATCAACGCAACCCTGTCTCTCGTCATCACAGCTCGTCCCACTCCTGCATCAGCTCTTTCGTTGCCCCAGACTGCCTCCATGTCCCGGGCAGTAGATCCATGTGACACCTTGTATACCAGGGTTGTTCAGAAGAAAGGCCCACTCCCTTCTTAGCATGTACCTTTCTATCTTACGGAGCATGCCCTGCGAGTCTAACAGTATCACTGCGCGTGCTCTGGTTGCGTCACCAAGTTAGGGCCGCTGTTATCGCCTCAATCTCCATCCTCATACTCGATGGGACAGTGAAGTAGGCAGCTGATTTCTCCACCACCTCCTTGCCATTTTGGTAGCCGACGAAACCCCAACTACACTTGTTTGCATCTCTGGCGACGGAGCCATCTGTGTACAGAATTGGGTTTTGTGGTCCTGAGTGTTGCTGGATCAGCTCCTGCATTGAAACTTCTGTCTAAGTGCCTCCCCCCTCTCTGTTCAGCTGTATCACCACCCTTGTCAGGAGGCTTTCGTTGCCCACTTCTACCCATTCACTACCTCTTCCCACTTCTTCAATTGCACAGACTCTCTGCCATCCATGACCTTCCTCACTTAATGCGTCTGCCCTTGAGTGTATCCAAGTCTTGGTGCAAAGGCTGGTGTTCGTTGTTGGCAACGTTGGCGTATGCCTTTACCTGCGCTACTTGATGTCGCACCTTGCTGCTTGGCAAATCAAGCAGAAATCTCATGGCAGCAATGAGAATATCTCTAGTGCATTCCAGAACTGCCCTCATGTTGGATTCTCTCCAATCTATCGACCTGTGTCTGCGATAGCGTGATTAACCCAAGCCCGTAGTCCAGGACAGACAAAACCAGTGCTTGCATCAACAGGAAGAGAGTCCATTGTTGCATGTCTCTGGTCGCCATAACTTTGATTGCATTGATTCACCCCTTTGCTTTCATAATCACATTGTCAACATGTTTATTGAAAGAGGCTTCTGTCGAATGTGATACCCAGGTATTTCATTTCATGTCCTCTCTCAATGTTGGTGCCCATACAGGTGGCCCATGGTAGTGTATCTGAGATCAACTTTTTGTTTAGGTAGAACCAGACAATCTTGGCCTTAGATGGATTGATTTTGGCGTTGTAGTCGGTGCACCATTCAGATAGTTTATCCAGCTTGACAATTTTAGTCCTGTCTTTGCCCTGATTGTATAGCAGGACATCGTCCGCATATGTGAGGATCCTGGCAAGCCCAGTCACCTCCATCTGTACAGTTTTGCAAGAGTGCACATTAAAAATTACAGGAGACAGAGGAGAACCTTGAGGCAGTCCCAGCGCTATAGTTCTGATCTCTGATGTCCACAAACCGTACTTTAGAGCGACGCTTCTTGACATAAGGATCGCTGTAATCCAACGGACGATTTGTATGTCAATTTTTATTTTGGGATTAGTAAAATAACACTGATCTGTATTTGGTATAAAAGTTTTACAGTAACACATTCCAGTATTCCATTCAATGTGAACTGTCATCTCCAAAAGCTAATTTATTAGTAGGTCATTCATTATTAGCTCTTTCTGTCTTGTCAGATGATAGTAGTTGTGCTTAGAAAAGGTATGCCAATAACGAATGTGACTCATAAGACCAATCCGGACAGAGAAGAATCTTCCACAGTGTGTGCAAGAAAAATTAGGACCGTTTGCGGCATCGCATGGTGTGGCATGTCTTCTCAAACTCTGAGTCTTTAGTCTATCAGCACTGAGTTTCTCCTTTGTCTGTATTCCATGCTTAATCCTGCCCCTCCATGTAACACGATCCATGGCATCCTGTTCCCATGATTCCAAATCGATTTGTAGGTAGTAATCGAGAATTTCTTGAAAAACAATTCATGCGATTCGTTCACTTTTTTAGCAGCTATGTATGTGGCGTATCTACATGTCATTTGTTTTCCCTTAGGAGAGGTTGAATGAGCTACCTTCTTATCAATTTAGTAATGAGTTTGAAGTGCAAATTCATGACGATGCAGAAGGTGACTACTATTGTATAGTTACTTGTGTAAAGAAGCCAGAAGGGAACATTTATATCACAGAATACAAGAATCTAGAAAGAGAACACAACATGCGCTAGGCAGAGATGTAATATCTTTTTCCCATTGGATAAAACATGACTTAAAATCTGTAAACAATACAGTCAAACAAGGCAGGAAAAGGAAAACTGATGATTTTGAAAGGGGGGATTACTGTAAAATCTAAGGTTTGATTAACTTTGTTTTATGCATATGCAAAATTATATAACTAAAACGACTCTATGCAAAAAAACTACGTCTGCTGTGAATACCTGTTAACAATTATGGGACGAACTATAGCTATATAGGCTGGGCAGCCTTCAACTCTTACAACAACAGCAACAGACGCCACAAAAGACACCAGACTACGTGCGGACATCTTCGACTCGGTAGTCCTGCCAGTGCTCTGCTATTGTAGCGAAACCTGGTTTCTAATCAAAGCTGCAGAGAACCACTGAGAACAGCACACGCATCTCTTGAAAGACACCTCGTGGGTATAACTCTCAGACAACAGCGGCAGAGTGAACTACACAATAGCAACATCCAGAGAATGTCACACATCAAGGATGTCCGACAGTACGTTAACCATTCGAAACACCGCTGGGCTGGTCATATATCCAGAAGACAAGATGAAAGATGGAGTACCATAGGAACCATGTGGTACCCGCGCGACAAAAAGAGACCTCGGGGACGCATCTAAACATGTGACACATAGTAATTTATTCAAGATATATACAATAGAAAGTACATCTCATTAGCTTTATTTTACTTATTGGATTTAGCATCCTTTATTATTAGCAAAGCTTGTGTTTTTCATCTGGATCAAAATGCGGGGATTCCTTGTGTTCTTTGTTTTATTCAAAATAAAATAAATTAATATTGAACCTATTGTGCTAAAATTATGATAAAACATTGTAAGACACATAATTAAAATATTTATGACATGAAATATTCAAAAGAAAGATTATATATTAGTATGAAGCGTTTAATGAGATTAATACGCAGGGGTAAACTGTAGCGAAAATGTTGTTGGAATACTATGTCGTCTATTTCACTGATATATCCACAAATTACTTTACACATACCTCTCGTATTATGTATCCCAATCGTCTGTATGAGTAATTTAGGTGTGTGGTCATTGGACTCAAATAATAAATAAATTTTCAGATCTTGAAGCCCAAATTTACAAGAGATAAATGATTAGTTTAAAAGCATCATGTATTTTATAAATGTCTGTCTTTCTGAAAAAAAATTTCAATTAAATGTAAATTGTGCATGTAGGCATGTAAAAACATTCAGATTACTGGATGACCCATTCTTCAGCTGTGGTTACACTATTGCGGGTCCCAACTTCTCTTCCAACGGTCTCTGTCTTGGGCCACGATGGACCAGTGGAGAATGAGTCGTCCATCTGTAGCATCGTAAATGTTGTTGCGGGATGCAAGGTAGTCGGACCAACGTGTTGGTGTTCATTTCTTATCTCTAGGGTACCATATTGCTGTTGCTGTGTTCCAACGACTGTCCGTTCTTCGCAGTAAGTGGCACCCCCAATGATATTTCATCTTGTCTGTATAAACAACTGTATCTTTCACTAGGGACAACTGACGTATGTCCGAGTTGTGAAGACTTTTTGTTGCGCGCTGGCTATGAAGCGTGAGGCCGACCATGCATCTCTCGAGGGAGGCCTGGGTCACTGAGTTTGGACTCCATCTCTTTCGTGAGTGACAATGTTTCCGCCGCATAGCATAATGCAGTTAGTATGGAGTTGAATAGAGAGGTGCGCAGTGATGTAAAATCGAACATTCATTTCCACAAACTAAATCACAAAACGCAAAATCATATTTTAGAGGTTGGTTTTGGTCATTGCTAGTGGCAATTTCATGTACCCATGATCTATAAAGGGTAAAATTAAAAAACAAAAACCTTACAAAACAATTTGTGAAACTAACAACAGCACAAAACGACGCAAACCTTCACAAGTATGCTGTTAGTCAAAAAGTGGTCAGAGTGTGGCACACTTTATATGCATTATGTTCTCTAATGCAAAGTGAGTTGCCAAATTGTAATGTTTTATTCTCCGTAGTTAGACATTCATCAGCATCATCAAATGTATGTCGCTTCTTTCAGGGCATAGGCCATTGACAACCCTCCTCTAGCAAGTTTGGTCAAGATGTCCTTCTTGGCACTCTCCAGTTGAGATCCAGGGACTGAAGTTCATTTTCTGTCTCTTCTGGTATTTCTTGATCTTCATCTCTTTCTTTTCCACAGGGGATTCCATGTCAGGGCCTGTCTCGACATGTTTGATGGTGATTTCCGTAGCTTGTCTTATCGAACCCCATTTCCTGTGTCTGATCTGTTGCCCCACTGGTTGTTATTGTTAGTTCCTTTCCCATAGGTCTTCATTCTTCACCATGTCTTGCCAGTCTATACCCATTATCCTCTGCAGACATTTATTGACGAACGACTGGAGTTTCCTTTGTCTTTCTCCAAGTTTCTGCTCTGTACAGGTATAATGACTTGATATTGGAATACACAATCTTAACTTGGTATTAGTTATTTCCTGGATTTCCAAATATTATTATGTAATAGACAGTATTTACTACATAATTTAAGCTTTTTTCGCAAATAATTTCATCTGATTTTGCATTTATATTGTTAATAGCATGTGTGTGAGCCAATTTTTCTTTTTTATTACCAGCAACACCCCCTCCCACATAACTTCAGAGAAAATTAATAGAAGCTCTTGCCTTTCTTTGAGCAACTAGACCACTAGATCAGTCGTTGACAGTGATTAAAGTTTTTCATTTTAGTAACAATTTAACCCTTTTCAGTCCAGACTCAAATTCAGTGCAACTGATCAAATAATAAATCATTTCACAGGTATTGGTCTAACTTTACTTACAAAGAAATGATAATTCTTCTCCGTACGCCTATTAAGTGGAAAGAGTTACAAATAAAAAAATTTCAAAGCTAAGCTAAGTAAATTTCTTTTTTAGTTGACTTACACATTGTCAAGATGGGTGTGTCTTTTTTTTTTAAATACTGGTAAATGGCAAAGAGTGCGCTATGCTTCTGTCATAATATTATACGCACCTTTATTTCAGCTTCAAGATCCATATGTTCCATCCATAATTGATGTCTGTCTTACTATAGCATTCAGATGTTCCATTCATAAAAGATGTCTTGTTCTTGACTTCAGACGGTCATCCATTGTCTTTCTCTTGGCTTTAAGCATCAAATTTTCCATTCACAAATGATGTATTTTAGCATAGTTTTCAAACTTCATATGCTCATCCATAAAAAATGTCATGTCTTAAATATAAGCTTCAGATGCTCATCCACACTAGATGTCTATCTTAATATAAGCTTCAAGAGTTTCACCCATAAAAGATGTCTTGTCTTACTTAAAAGTTTCCCCCATAAAAGATGTCTGTCTTACATAAATGTTCCACCCATAAAAAATCTGTCTTACATAAATCTTCCACCCATAAAAGATGTCCTGTCTTACTTAAAAGTTTCCCATATAAAAGATGTCTGTCTTACATAAATGTTCCACCCATAAAAAAATGTCTGTCTTACATAAAAGTTCCACCCATAAAAGATGTCTTACTCGTAAGCTGAACATGTTCCAACAGCAACCAGGTTGTGACAGATTGATCTGCTATAAGATTTAGAGTTCTTATCATCATTACATTGCGTCAACACTCGTTTCCATTTGTATTTATGCTGGAAGAAGAGGTTGCATCTAGCAGATGTGAATGCATATGTTGAGTGACCATTCACTGAAAGTTTATGTATAATCATATATCAACTTTGTTTTGTCACGTTAGTTGATTCATTTATCAATCTCGTATTAGGGTCATCAAAGTTGTTGCATGGGATTTATAATGAATATAAATACTACTGTGTTATGTTATGCATAGTTGATCCCACTGAGATCTGGACAGACCCATGAGTGCTCAGTCTCAGCCAAGTGTATGGATACTAATGGTTCCTGTAGTTTGCTGGTTGCGCACACTCCTACTCCATCCTCAAGAGAGAGCACCTTCCCTGCTTGAACCATGTGTAATTTTAAATTTGTGCAGCCTGCTTGTTGGTTGTATCCAGCAACTTGTGGGCCACTGTCCTTTGGCCCAATGCCATGCAGTGGTATCCACAAGTCCTTTTAACGTATCATGGCTGTTGTAGTAGGGCGCAGGAGATTCTTCTTCAATTTCAATACTCGTTACCAAGCCCCGGGAAACAGAATGCGATGTGGCGTAGTACAGATATTGGCACCTTTCGGTCCGACACATCCGACTTCAGCAGGCATTTTTTAGTACAGTACAGGGTTAGCCTTCCCTCTTCGATCCCTTCTCCTTAGCCAGTCCGCTCTGTTGCAGCCTTTTATTCAAGATCACCATGTGGATGTGTGAAGGGTCTTGGCAGCTCTGGTTTGTTGGCCCTAACACTAACAGTCAGCTTTGGGTCGTTGACCGCTACAACTCATCTTGATCCCGCAAGGGAGTCTGAACAATGCATATTCCATAATAATGACGCACACTTCAACATTCACACAGGTCAAAAGACTTGGAGTAGTCTTCTTGGTTTGACAAAAAAAGCTGTTGAAGTAATACCCCATATATGAAAACAGCATTAAAAGAGTGAATAACTTGCTTTGCTTGAGACTACAGGAAGAATTGAAGACTTTGAGCAGCAATATTTTTGTTTAGGTTTTCACCTTTGTTATACTGATGTCTTCATATTTTGTTTGGACTGAGAGTTGATCATTACAAGCAAGATGTAGTAATTGTGCATCAATCTTGTCTCAAATAATCATGCTTAAGGAAGTGTATTTGTAAAGAACAGTAACTCAGATAATTTATATCAACTGCGTGGACCGGAATTCTGTTTAAAAATAAGGTTAAGACTAAATGGGAATTAGCAATGACCATCATCATTGGCTCTTTCCGTCTTGGGAAGTAATTGCAGTACATGACGATAACTAATGTGACTCTAAAGACCAATCCAAGCAGAGAAGCATCCTCCAGAGTGTGTATGGAAAGTCAGGACCATTTGCAGCATCGCATGGAGTGGCATGTCTTCTCAAACGTTTTTAAAGTCTTTAGCCTATCAGCACTGAGTTTCTCCTTTGTCTGTATTCCATGCTTAATCCTGCCCCTCTATGTAACACGATCCATGGCGTCCTGTTCCCATGATTCCAAATCGATGCCCGTATTATTCATATCCCGCTTGTATGTATCCTTGTACCGAAGTAGTGGCCGGCCCGTGACCTTTTCCCTAAACTGTAATTCCCCATAGAGAAGATATTTTGGTATTCTGCCATCATCCAAGTGTCTCCCAGCCATCAAAGACTAAGCATGGAAAAGATTGTGACAGTGCATGTTCTCTCAAACACCTCTGTGTTTGTGATCTTCTATTGCCATCGAACTGCCAGGATTCTGCGTAGGCACCTCTCCTGGTGCATGTATGTAGACCATGTCTCACTACCTCGACCAATGTGGACTATAACAAGTGCTACTTGTACTGTTCTGTATCTACGCCATTGCAAACTAGGTAGATCCGTAGGTGCTTAGTTTCTCTCAGCAAATGGAGATGTAGGCATTGATGGTTCCAGTAGCTTGCTGGTTGTACACACTTCTGCTCTGTCGTCTCAGGCGCGTCTGCTAGACCCGCGTGATTTCAAAATCCTGTTATCTGTGCATTGCTGGCTGATCGACTGCAGCGTCTTCATCCAAAATGCGGTCATTGATTAACTTCAAAATGCCACCTCTATCTATTGTCAATGTCCCCACGGCCAGGATGTCAACTATTTCATTTCCCTGAACACGATCATGACCAGAAAAGTAGATACACATTTCAGGGGATTTGATGTCATTTTGACCAGTATCCTCCCATGTCACAACCAGCCCTTTTGCACCTTTCAAAGCAGGAGTGAGAGTTGGACATAATACAGCCCTCATTGAAGAGGTCCCAGATAGCCATCTAAGAGCCAATGTCTCGATCTCCATTCTGATACTGGACGTTGTCAAATATGCACCGCTCCTCTCAGCAACCACCCTGCCTCTCACTCTAGCAGACAAGCCTCAAACGGTTTTCTTAACATATAAAGTAAAAAGTAAAGAAACCAATAGCATTACTGCCGTAGAGGTGAAGATGTTAGCGATCTCACATTTCAAAGGCTCGGCTATATGAGGGTGGTAGCCATCTTCTCTCCCTCGTCGCTTTTACTTCCCAGACTGAACCAGCACCAATTTAAGGCTGTGTCGACCCGGGAGCCGTTGCGGTCTGAAAAAATATTTCTGCCTCAACTGGGGAATGAACCCAGGACCACTCAGATGCGAAACCAGTGCACTAACCACTGCGCTATGCAGCTAAAAAGGGTTTTTCACAGCTAAGGTACAAGGTTCAACTCCCACGACCATTGTGCTCCAGTTGACCAAGCTCTTAATGGGTACTTGGCATACGACTAAGGATGTAAAAGGCATTGAGGAAAGGAACTGGCCACCCTACCTCGTACAAGCAGGGGCTTAGTATACTGAAGTCTCTAACAACTTCATTCCATGAGAGTAGTACAGCTGCTATGGGACAAACCTTGGCTTAGTATACTGAAGCCTCAAATTCATCCCCTGACGTAGTACAACTACTATGGGACAAGACTTGACTTAGTATACCAGTCTCCAACAACTTCATCCCCTGACATTAGTGCAACTACTATGGGACATACCTTGGCTTAGTATACTGAAGCCTCAAATTCATCCCCCGACAGTAGTACAACTACTATGGGACAAGACTTGACTTAGTATACCAGTCTCCAACAACTTCATCCCCTGACATTAGTGCAACTACTATGGGACATACCTTGGCTTAGTATACTGAAGTCTCCAACAACATCATTTCCTGACATTAGTATAACTACTATGAGATAAACTTTTAATTTTAAGAAGTAAGTTGAGCAAAAATGTATATTGCAATAACTGAAGTTTCCAGTGTAAGTGTATATTTGAAAATAGTTTTTGTTTTTCCATTAAATGTATTTGTGATAGGTTTGCTGTCTGGGACCAGAACGTAATATTCACTTTTCATACTGTAATTTATAACATCCCTTTAAGGACAGCTACCAGTACAAGATTTATACTTTGTGAAATATTTGTAAAGCTGGTTCATATCCATTATTTGAGGGTAGACATATGTTTGTAATTGTATTGTAATCACAGTGTTATAGGTTTTGTTCTTTTTTTGTCCTGTTTTTACACCTCATAGAGCACATGGCCACCATCAGTTTACCCCTTGCAGGAAGCCTACTTCACCGTGCTTTGTGCATTTATTGCAGTAATTAGATTGCTCTATGATAATGCTGAGGGTTATTATAACTGAGATTTATGGCTCTTGTTTCTCAAGAAAAGAAAATGTGAAATAGTGTGTGTTCTAATCCCGTATGTTTAAAGTGTCCGTTGGTCTCAAGGGAGGTGTGATCGGGTGCCTAGTTCTATTGGAGATGGATGATAAACATGGAAGTCCTGTGTACATGCAAAAACTGTTTCTTCTTTGGCATTTGTCCTGAAAAGGATATCTGATGTGTCAAAATTTACAGCGATATCTGCGCTTAGATGCCCTAGATATCCGATTTCAGCACATTATTTTTGGAACAGAGTCTGTCTTCCTTTTTCGATCCCTAATTTCTTAGTCAGGCTGCATGGTTCCAGGACCATCACTTTGAGGCGGAATAGTATCTTGGTCAGTTATGGGTCACTGACCCTAATGTAATTAGCCAGGTAGAATTCACTGGCTGCTGTCAGCTTATTCACTATGCTGCATCTTCGCTCGCACTGAAAGCATGGCGCTAACGCCTGTGAGGTAGAAGACTTTCTGACACATGGAATTACATACCCCTCTATTCACATGGCAAAACCCTGCTCAGTGAGCTAACTACTGGGTTTGATAGAAATCTCTAGAAACAGTACAAGGACTGGCATATCAGTGTCTTGACATAAGTTAGAACTATGCTCTGCCCCGAGATACAACCATTCCAACAACTAACTGGTACTGAAGACTGCGAATAAAGAGGCTTGTCTGAACAGATATGGCCATCCCAAAGACAACGTTGACCTCCTGAAAAGGAGATATCAAAGCGCACACACACAACTTAACAATACGAATCCAACCACAACATACTCCAGAGTGCCGGCTGTGCACACATCCCTATGAAAGGCACTCGCCTCTCCAAGCGATGAATAGGAAACGGTAGGCGATCGAATCTTGCAAATTTCAAGCAATCCCTTGGTCTCAAGAGAAGTGAGACCAGAGTGCTTGCATCCTGAGTTATGTCTTGCCACTGGTACAAAGTAGCTCAGGACTAGAGAGTGAAGTTGATGACCAGTGCAGTATCTTCCTCACTATAATCCAAATACAGTTAAATCATCAAGACAAAACTGATGTCGTCATCATCGCTTGTGACGGGCAACTAACTTGTATGCTTTGTACAGTGCAAAAACGAAACAATATAGACATTACAACTAACTCTCATATTATGCTCCACAGAATATTTGTTCTTAGTACAACTGTCTATTTTGATACTTCTATGTTCATGTTCACATCATCACCACTCCATCTGCTTCATTTTTTATCTTCCAATGAATGGTTCATTTTCATGATTTGGCTTGCATGTGTTTACAGTACAAATTATATTGCATGAGAGATGACCATGCAAAATCTGTATAATTATGTTCAACTTTATCAAATGGATTCAATTTTCATGTCAAATTTGTTGTCATATTTATGAATAAACATGCAGTCTTGTTATATGTCCATGACTTTGGCGTTTTCTTCTTCTTCAACATTTGTCCCGAAAAGGATGTGATATAGTTTACTGCGTGATACCTATATGCCTTTCGGCCGGACTCACCCGGGGAACAGATTTGTCGTCTCACTGCGATCTTTATTCGCTTAGCCAGATTACACAAGCGCAGCCTGTTTCTGGGGCTGCCAATGGGGGCGGAATAGGGTCTTTATCAGTTCTGATTCGCTGACTATGATGGAAGCCAGCAAGCTATGAGTCGCTGGCGGCTGTCACCTCATTTACTATCTAGTGTTTCACATTGACCGACAATAGAATATTCAGTATCTTAAAAAAGGTGTGTGAATGACTGGGTCTTCTAGACTGGAAACTAACTTAGTTGCTTTACCTCTGGGGCTCAATACGCAGCAGTGAATGAACTTCATCGTTCATTCTCAAACTTCCGCTACCAAGCCATGAAAAGGACATTGCAAGTAGCAGGATGTAATCCAGAGAACGGAATGCGTTGTGTCGTAGTTTTATGCTTGCACCTTTCGATCCGACTTCAGCATGTCATTTTTGGGTACTGGGTTAGCCTTCCCTCGTTGATTCCTTCTCCTTAGCCTGTCTGCCCTGTTGCACAGTCTGTTATCCAGAATTACCACGTGGAGATGGAGAAGGGTCTTGGCAGATCTGGGTCGCTGACCCCTACAGCTCATGCACTGCTCAGCATCTTCATTCCAGTGAATGAGCTAACATCAGCCAGCACCATCGACTCACAGCTGGCTCCTTTGTCGAGATCAACAAACCATAGCTGACCAAGACCCTATTCCGCCAGCCAAGTGGCAGTCCTGGAAACACACACCTATGCAGTCTAGCTATGAGAACAGTGATCAAAGCAGGAAGGACCAAATGAGAAACAACTACCACTGCCTTGGTCAAGCTGGACAAATTATCCTGTTCTGCATGAGAACGGGCCATAATAGACTGAACGACCACTCACACAAGCTAAAATTGGCTCAATCACATGTGTGCGTGTGCGGACAAGCAGCACAGACAGCCGAAGATATCCTGCAAGACTTATATGCTTAACCAATTGCATACTGAGAGCTGGCCCACAGAGACGAACCTTCACACAAAGCTGTTTGGAAGCCTTGAAGAACACTACAGCAACCTTTATCCAGAGAACTGGACTTCACATGTAGATGTAAATTTAAAAAAATTAAATTTAAATTTAAAAAACTTGGCTAACGAGAACAGCAGCAGCTGGACAAACCAGGTCCCAAAAATGGCATATTGAAACCGGCCGGATGTGACAGGCTGCAATGCGCAGATATTGCAGCCCAGCTGTAAAGTAAGACACTTTTTCGGGACAAATGCCGAAGGAGCTCCTCTAGCATGCAGTGTACGTTTTTGTCTTTTTCATGTGGTTTATAGTTTCTACAGTGTGGGACAGCTGGCCCCATGCTAAAGATAAAAGAAAGGGACCTAGGGTTATAATAGATCATACAAGTAAGATGAGTGAGCAAGTTTAGGTAGCAGTGAAAAAGGCAAATGCAATGTTAGGCGTGTTAACAAGAAATATTAAACATAAGAGCAAGGAAGTGATAGTAAAACTGTATAAAGCATTAGTTAGACCAGATTGGAGTACAGGCGTGGAGTCCTTATCGTAGAGGGGATATAAACATGCCAGAAAGGATACAAAGCTGAAAGTGGTATTCAGGAATTACGGTTAAGAAGAAAGATGCAGAAAACACCGCCCCCCCCCCCCCCCTAAAAAAAAAGAAGAGAATTCAAGCTCATTTATATGATCATCAAGGGAAAGGATATAATATGTTTGTCAAAGTACAGTCCCCTACAAGAAGAAATTAAGCTACACATTAATTTAATAAAGGTCTAGATTAGATACCACTAAATATGTTTGTAGTTAGAGAGCGGTGAATCCTTGAAATACATTGCCACAGGAAATAGTGGAGGCAGGGTCAATTAATGCATTTAAGAATAGATTGGATGCGCATAGTTTTTATATCAAGAAAGTAGAAGAAACTGGTTGTTTGCAGAGTCTTCTAAACCAGTATCTTCTTCAATCGATCTCAATCTCCCGCTACCAAGTCCTGCAAGTAGCAGGATATAGTTCAGAGAATGGAGTGCATTGTGTCGTTAGTTTACACCTTGGCTGCAATATTTGCACCTTTCAGTCTGATACATCCGACTTCAGCAGGCTATTTTAGTGCCAGGCATACCTTTCCTCTTCGATCCCTTCTCCTTAGTCAGTCTACTCTGTTGCAGCCTGTTATCCAGGATCACCACATGGAGGTGGAAAAGGGTCTTGGCAGCTCTAGTTCGCTAGCCCCAATGCTAGGAGTCAGCTATGGGTCACTGACAGCTGCAGCTCATGCACTGGTCAGCATCTTGATCTGATCCCTTAGCAAGTTCTATAGACCAAGAAAGATTTAAAGCAATGGTTGCCAAACTCAACAAGTCTACAAACTACTTTCAAATTTTTTATTCTTTGGCGAGCTAACTACCAATTCATAACATTTTTACCATTCCACATATTGACAAGTGTTATAAGTTGTTCAAATGCATAACATAGACAAAGGCAAGAAATCAGAACATTATTTTCACAATTATAACATAACATACTGAAATAGATTATTCACACACATAAAAAAAATAGAACATTTATTTTATAATTCAACATTTATAAAAAGTTTCAGTAAGTGAAACAAAAGTGATAAGAAGAAATTCATTTTCCTGGGAGATTTGTTTACATTTAGGTGAGTAGTTTGTCAATGCAGTTATTATTAGAAAGATATAAAAAAGGAAAGAGACATAGGGGTTATAATAGATTAAAGTCCAAGTAGCAGTGAAAAAGACATCTCGTCAGCCAGACTGCCTTGAAAACAGTCCGTTTCCAGGGTACGCAACATGGAAGAGAGATTGTGGTTTTTGTCAGTGTATTGTCCCTGACACAATGTGCTGGTCAGTATGTTGTGCCTGACCAGGCTAGCGTCTCAGTTCCCCTAGATGTTAAATAAAAACCAGTTCAATTATATGGAAGCAAATCAAGGTCAATTACTCAGGCAAAAGTGAAGATTGCTAGAAATCACAGAGATTGTCTTTTTCAGAAGAATATTAAGAACCTCATAGACAGCAAAGACGTGTGCTGAGGGAGGGTTATGTGACAAGGGAGGATTATGTGCTGAGGAAGGCTTATGTGCAGAGAGAGGATTATGTGCTGAGGAAGGCTTATGTGCAGAGAGAGGATTATGTGCTGAGGAAGGCTTATGTGCAGAGAGAGGATTATGTGCTGAGGTAGGTATATGCACAAAGATCAACTATAATACACTCATTGGAACTAAAAGTTAGTTTTATTTCCACTTGTGCCGTTGAGTGTTGTGGGAGCTTGAGTCATCTGTCCTGTGCCAAGTGCGTTGCGTCGGTCATTGTTAGGCCAGTGTCAAACTAAAAAGATCAACTTAAATACACACATCAGAACAGAGAATTCATACTTTTTTCTGGGCATGATAATGTTGTTACGGATCCAGCAGCATCCGGGATCTCGTCCTTCAACCCAATGGCATGTAAGGGTATCGACATGTGTTTGTCAGTTGTTGTCTAGTGCCATACAAAGTGTGTCTGGATGTGTTAATGGGAAAAGCAGGGTTAAAGCTTACCATAGCAACAACAAAATTATTGCCAGAGAACACATAGAAGTTATGTGTTACAGAAAGAGCAATGGAGAGAAGAGTCTTAGATATCTCCTTGAAGACCACATCTGAGATGCAGACAATAGCCACCAGACAGATGGGCCGGCCATGTGGTCCACATGACTGATGATAGATGGACGTGGAGTGTGTCTTTCTGTTGGCCATACAACTACAACCGTCCATCAACGAGATGATCTGCGCCACACCCTTAAATCCATCACGAACATCAGGATGAATGACAGACATGGATTAAAGCAACTTTTGGCTACCTGGCAACTTTGCTTGCTTGAATACCAGATTTCAAGCAAGTATGACCAGAGATGAAGAAAGAAAATGATGGATAATTAACATCAAGTCACAAAAGATGGCCAATGAAAAATCTGATAAATCACCACTCTTGACAGGAAGCTCTGGCTACCCATAATCACATTAGTTTAGTTTAGTTGAAGGATTAACGACATTGCGCATGGTATAATTCATAAGTGTCGTATTCTTCTCCATATTTGTGGAGAATCTCAGCACAATGCACGAACTCCGTAGCACCGATGAGGATCCTATAATAGATTGGGTAAATTTTTAACATAACTTTTAATTTTGCTCGGGCAGCGGCAGTTAAGCCTACGCTTTTCTATTTCTAACTGCTGAGGGATTTTTAACGTGCGTGACACTGCACACAGGCGTCCAATCGCCACTACCCAGAGATCCTGGGAAACACCTGAAAGCCCACGGGAAAAAAATCCCAGCCCGGTATCCACCGTGATTTGAACCCGCAACCTCCAGCACCAGAGGCCGACATCTTACATCGAGACCACTCAGTCCCCAACCCATAACCACACATAACATGGAACTTGATGATGAGTTACATAAATGACTACTTTAAGCTTCTTTTCAAACCAATAGCAAAGTCAAAGAGCTCGGTGTGCAGGAAAGACCCTTGCTTATCCACTAGGTAGTAAAACTTCTTTCCTTTGATCTTAATAGGGATATGATGGCCTGTTCCAGCTCGAGACTGCATACAACTAATATGTTCCAATGGTTTCTTGAAATTCTGTGTCCGTCCGAGCCAAGCATATGTTGTTATCTGAACTTCTTTTCCTCCTCTGAGAATCCACAGGTCCCTGACAGCACGTCTCGGATATGCCATAGTAATAAACATGACTATTCCACCTGAAATGTGAGAAGGAATATTACATTTCTAATAGTATGCTGAAATGCACCTACATATAATGAACATATGTTGTTGTTTTCTAGGTTACTCGTACTTTATAATGAACACATGTTGTTGTCTTCTAAGTGACTCGTACTTTGTAATAAACACATGTTTTCTAGGTTGCTCGTATTTTATAATAAACACATGTTTTCTAGGTTAATCATACTTTATAAAGAACACATGTTTTCTAGGTTACTCTTATTTTATAATAAACACATGTTTTCTAGGTTACTCGTACTTTATAATGAACATATGTTATTATCTAAGCATCTGAAGATGTTGCTGAACGAATTTATTCTTGTGATAAGCCTTTAACAGAAGAACAATGAAGGTTACAACTTGAAATGGAGTCTACTGTTGACGATCCAGTTACCATCTCAGAAATGTCTACAATATAATTGCAAGAGCACATTTCTTATATTGAAATGGGACTGGCAAGTTTGAAAGAATTGACTTGAAATTCAAAAGAATTGAAGTCTGTTAAATAGCCTCACATTTTAAAATAAGTAAAGATCCTGTTAACACGCCAGTGTGGTATATTGGAAATATAGTGTAAGGCCCATATTTTTCTTGACCAACGCCACACTAGGGATGATGTGGTGTATGTCACGCTGGCCAGCGCCTTAACTTTCCCAGATTATTATGGTACCCAATTTTTTTAGGTTGGGTCGATCCCATAAGCCATTTTGTGATTGATAAAATCCCGCACCAGCTACGAACCAAACCCCAATTACTAGACAGAGATACCACTGAGCTACCTTGGATCCCGAAACAGGATCATGTTACATAGAAATTGTTAGATGAAATGAAATGAAACAAATATTTTAAGGTAAGCAAGCAATGTGAAATTCCTTTTACTTTCATATAATTTCTTTAGGTCTAGCAATATTGTGAATTTAATTAATTACAGTATAAATGTATGTTTACACTTTTATATGTACTGGCAAGTAAAAAAAAAGACAGTGAATCGATCTACTGTGATTTGCAATCTATGGTGGTGGTCCAACACCGAACCTATTTAGCAGGGTACGTCTGTATCTGTTGATTCACACACATTTTTTCACTACTATTAATCTGCTCTCATTTAATCTTGGCTTGGCTTTGTTCGTTCTCAATCTCCCGCTACCAAATCCTAAAAGGGCTTAAGTAGTGGAATGTAGTCCAGAGAACAGAATGTGTTGTCGTAGTTTACAGCTTGACTGCGATATTTGCACCTTTCGGTCCAATACATCCGACTTCAGCAAGCCTTTTTTGAGTACCAGGTTAGCATTCCCTCTTCGATTCCTTCTCCTTAGCCAGTCTGCCCTGCTGCAGCCTGTTATCCAGGATCACCGCATGGAGGTGTAGAAGGGTCTTGGCAGCTCTGGTTCGCTGACCTTGATGCTAGCAGTCAGCTATGGGTCGCTGATCGCTGCAGCTCATGGGCTGCTCAGTGTCTTGATCCCTCATTTAATCTGAATAGCAAAAGACCAATAACAAATACTAAGATAAAATAACAGAATGTTTCTTACCAACTGCCAAGCACAAAACGCTAAGGGCATTCTTGTACTGTCCCTCTTTATACAAAAGATTTTTCCACCATGGTAAATCATTGGTGTCTACTGGCAAGACTGGTGTCGCCTTAAGGTGTTGGACAGCAGACAATGACATGTATCCCCACATGGCCATTTGAAAGAGTCCAAAGTACGACAGAATTTTGTAGAAGTTATCTTTCTGGTGTGAGTACACGTGAACAGCTTGGGGAAGATTTGTATTGATTTCAAATGCTCGTTTGCTTGTTGATGATAATCTACCACTGTTTTGGAAGAGCTGTCGCCTCAAGTGTTTGAGTTTGTGAATCCTTCTCGTGAAATAATTCGAGCACAAAATAGTCAACGTTGTATATTTTGTAAGAACCATTCTGCTGTGAGAAGCAAAGGAGCAGCACACAGCATCTGAACCAACAGGTGATCGATGGGCTGTCTTAGTAAATAAATTCGATGGTTGATGTGACCTTGCAACTGATGACAACATGGATTTTCTCACCGATGCACCACATATTTGCAGCGATGCAGCTCTCACCTTGGTACTGCATTTTGACGATGCAAATACTATGATATTCAACATACTCATCCTAAACTGCGATTGTAATCACTAGCTAGCTACAATACATCATAACCATTCATCAAACCCAACTTTCACATCTGGAGGTAGTAGCAGTGTAAAGTGTACCACACAGATAACTCCACAGTGACTTTTTCATAAACTGTCTATTCGTCCGCCGGATTGAGCAAGAACGATGGCTTATTCTTACGTCAAATTACCATTGCTCAAGCTAGCCTGATATTCTCTCACTTCTTCTGATCTCAATGAAAACGAGTTGATCACTTTTTTATTCGTTTATCAAATGTAGGAAATTGTTTCGAAAATATTCTTTCAAACTTTTTCTTCTTTCTTTGCGTTCAGTATCTTTTGGTCATGCTTTATCTGTATGCCAGTCGCCATGATGAAGTCTGAAGTCTTCACTAGGTCGGAGCGGCTGCCCCACAGCTTTTGTCTCAGCTCCGCACCCTGTGGCCAGGTCTGGTATCTCATTTCCCTATAGATTGGGCATTCCTGTAGAATATGCTCAGGGTTCTGGCATCCTGTTCCACATGGGCACACGTCGGTGTGTGAGATCTTCAGTCGGGAAAGATGTTCTAGTAGTCTGCAGTGTCCAGTTCTCAGTCGAAATAAGGTAGTTTATTGATTTCTTTTGAGTTGGTGAATTGGGTCTAGTGTACTGCTTATGTTTCTGTCTTCTCTCCATTGGTGTATATACTGATTTCTGATGACGTTCTTGATTTCTCTGTATGGTACTCGATGATTAAATTGTGCTTTTTTGCTGCCATCTTTTGCCAGAGCATCAGCTCTCTCGTTTCCCGTGATTCCGCAATGGGAGGGTAGCCACTGGAGCGCTATTGTTGAGGATCTCTGGAGTTTTCCCAGTTCTGCTCTGATCTCTGATAACAGTGGTTCGTTGTTTGTTTTTTGTATTGTCTCTAATAGTATTCTGCAGTCCGTGAATACAGCTATTTTTGTTGGAGGTTACCTTTCAAACTTAGAAAGCTTCTTCAAACTCAGCCTTCTTTGAACATATGTTCTGCTTGTTCTTGTTCTTCTTCTTGTTGGTCTTCTTCTTTTATCTTCTTCTTCTTCTCCTCCTCCTCCTTCTTCTTCTTCATTCGTTCTCAAACTCCCGCTACCAAGCCCTGAAAATGGTTTCGGAAGTAGCATGATGTAGTCTGGAGAACGGAATGCGTTGTAGTTTACAGATTGACTGCGAAATTTTCACCTTTTCATCCGACACATCCGAATACAGCAGACATTTTTGGGCACCGGGTCAGTCTTTCCTCTTTGATCCCTTCTTCTTAGCCATTCTGCCCTGTTGCAGCCTGTTATCCAGGATCACCTCGTGGAGGTGGAGAGGGTCATGGCATATTTAAAATATTTGGACAAGCAAAACATAGCCCTGAAAGTGAACAAAACAGTCAAAATAGACTTCGAAAAAAAACTTCCTAATAGGATCAATACTTATAGTAAAAGCTTCTTTTCTTATGTTAGAAATAAACAAAGAAAGGAAGACAATATGTGCCCTCTCATAGATAGCACAGGTAAAGTAATAAGCTAAAATAAGGAGGCGGCTAATCTACTAAATCAATACTTTGGCCTAGTCGTCACAAAAGAAGACTGTCAAACACTACTACATAGATGAATACAACTTGGAGAGCATTGCGGAAAACAGATCGGTCTGGAGAAATGCAGTAAACCTAAGCGTTGCTGAAGAAGAAAGTCACCCTTTGCAGACGGCGCAAACCAAACGCTTGATCAGGAAGGACAGAGCAGAGAAACCACCCTCACTAGCAGCAGAAGACATAGTGTGTAAATCATGTAATAAAACATTCCGTGCTCCCATTGGACTAATAAGCCACATGAGGCCCAGCAAACGCTACACCAAAACATGTCAGACAGTGCAGAAACAAAATAAAACAGATCACATACAAAGTGGATGATGTCGCTGGTCGTTATCGACAATGGTGGACAGTTATCATATATATATATATATATATATATATATATATATATATATATATATATATATATATATGATATTGATGTATTGGCAGGCACAGAAAGGGGACTCCAGGAGTTGATTGGTAGATAGGATAGAGCGGCCCTGAGTTTTGGTATGGAAATAAATGCAGATAAAACAAAGCTCATGACCAATAACATAGCAGGGTTTCAATCTATAATAGAGGCAAATGGACAGAAACTTGAGGTGGTAAAACGTTTCAAATATCTGGGATCATTGATCAGTGAAGAGGGATCGAAGCCAGAGGTAATTGCAAGAAAAGCACAAACAACAGCGGAGCTGACTCGGCTGAAACCTATATGACAAGACAAGCGACTCTCCCTCGGCATAAAAGTCAGACTAATGCGCTCTTTGGTGCTATCAATATTTCTGTATTACAACAAATATCCAGGGCAGAATACATGCAATGGAAATGAGGTGCTATAGAAAACTCCTAAATGTTACATATAAAGATCGTGTCACGAATGTAGAAATACGTCAGAGAGTTGAAGACGTTATTGGTCCTTTTGAAGATCTGTTACCAACTCGGTACTCTTTGGGGCGAGGACGTCCAAGGAAGAGATAGGCGGACAACATCACTGAGTGGTCAGGCCTTCGTCCCGGTGAGATACGACAGGTGGCGACAGACAGAGAGGGATGGCGTGGGATTTTGGGAGTGTCTTCATGTGTGCCCCAACGACCTGATGGGTTACGGGATGAACTGAACTGAACTGAATATATATATATATATATATATATATATATATAGATATATATATATATATATTTATATGTGTGTGTGTGTGTGTGTGTTTGTGTGCGTGCGTGAGTGTTCAAAAAGTATCCGACCTTAAGTTGTTTTTTCTTCTTCTCGGAAACAAATGAAGCATGGGTGTCGTCCTTCAACAGGAAGGTATAGGGGATCGTCATGTGCAATTATTTCCCGTCCGCAGTTTGCGCCAGCCGCTGGCAGTCAACCTTAGTGTTTAGTGAAGTGGGCGGGTTTTCATTCACCACAAAATGACGCAATATTAAAGTCATGTTGACAGTTTTCGTTTGCTTCCGTGGGGTTGTGCACCAATTGTACGAACCACAAGGTCAAATCATTATCAAAGAGTACTACCTGGATGTCAACTGTCTCTTCGTCGTGCTGTTCTATGCAAATGATTCAAGCTGCCTTGGCCAAACACTATATTCCTCTGGCCCATCAGGCTCCTTGTGATTCTTGGCTGCAAATTCCGCTGAAAGGGGAAGACAGTGTGGGGAATGCGACGACCCACCTGTACTGCATTCCCCAAAAGAGGCCTTCCTGAAATGCTTCCAACAATGGTAGAACCGCTGGGAGAAGTATGTGGAGTCCCAATGAGAAGTGTGTGGAGAAGTGTGTGGAGTCTCAAGGAGAAGTGTGTGGAGAAGTGTGTGGAGTCTCAAGGAGAAGTGTGTGGAGTCTCAAGGAGAAGTGTGTGGAGAAGTGTGTGGAGTCTCAAGGAGAAGTGTGTGGAGTCTCAAGGAGAAGTGTGTGGAGAAGTGTGTGGAGTCTCAAGGAGAAGTGTGTGGAGTCTCAAGGAGAAGTGTGTGGAGAAGTATGTGGAGTCTCAAGGAGAAGTGTGTGGAGAAGTGTGTGGAGTCTCAAGGAGAAGTGTGTGGAGTCTCAAGGAGAAGTGTGTGGAGAAGTATGTGGAGTCTCAAGGAGAAGTGTGTGGAGAAGTATGTGGAGTCTCAAGGAGAAGTGTGTGGAGAAGTGTGTGGAGTCTCAAGGAGAAGTGTGTGGAGTCCCAATGAGAGCACTTTGAAGGGGATTAGAGTTTCAAACCTCCAGGTGAGTAATTGTATTTGTCCGGCCCAACAGTCGGATATGTATATATATATATATTTATATATATAGAGAGAGAAGAGAGAGAGAGAGAGAGAGAGAGAGAGAGAGAGAGACGGGGGGGGGGGGGGCATAGTATGCAGGAGACACTCCAAAATCATAAAACTCTCTTACTGATTGTTGGACGACCTCATTGCAACCTAGGTTTTGTTGACGATATCGATCTTTTGGCTGGATCCGAACCAGAGCTCCAAGAACTTACCACAAAATTATCAAAACACAAAGAATGAAAATTAACTCAGAAAAAAAGCAGGATACGAGTGAGTTGACCCACCAACCAAGCTTCGACAAAGGCAAAGGCCGCTGTCCACCGTAGACGATGATGCCATAATTAATTTTGCTTATGCTAATTTTAGTAAACCTGGGGGAGGCACCTACCTCCTACCAGGCGCGTCAGCAGGGTTGCGGATTGCTGAAAGGCCTCCTAATTTGGAGGTTAGCTGCGAATAAATAAGCAGCCGTGGACAAAAACGGGTCAGCAGGCATGGAGGCTGTAAGGAGGCAGCCCCTCCACCATGCAAAGACACAACAGGCTAATCACCTATTTGTCTTAAAAAATGATTACAAGTCAAAACACAGAGAAAACCGGACTGACCTCAACGGCGACGAACAGGCGAGAAATAAGGACCACGATTTACGGAACATGGAATGTACGAAGTATAAACGGAAAAGAACAAGAACTAATAGAGGATATGAAGAGAGCAAAATTGACAGTCCTGGCACTTACAGAAACAAAGAAAAAGGGACAGGGCGTTCTGGACCATGACGGCAACATGCTATACTACAGCGGAGTTCCGATGAGTGAACGAGCCAGGGCAGGGGTTGGTTGTATAGTGAATGGTAACAGCAAAGCAAACATTAAAGGATGGAAGCTCGTTTCAGAACGACTGATGGTTCTAAGTCTACAAGAGGAGGATAGTCAAATTGATATTGTCACTGTGTATGCACCAAACGAAGATGAGAGCACTGACATAAAAGATGAATTTTATGAGCTCCTTCAAAGGACCATTGACGATTGCCATAATGAAATACTTCTCCTTGGAGACTTCAACGCAAGAGTTGGAGACTATTCTAGGTGGGATGGAGTGATCGGTAGGTATGGAGAAGATGTCTTAAATGACAATGGAAAACGACTGGTCAGATTCTGCAGAGAACAAAACCTTGTTATTACAAATACAAGGTTTCCACACAAGCGTATCCATGCTTACACAAGATGTGAGCCGGCAAGAAATGAAAGATCCATAATTGACTATGCAATAGTGAGGAAAACTGATTTCAAGTATGTAAAGGATGCTAAAGTGTTCAGAGGACCAGAGATAGGAAGCGACCACTACCTAGTTAAAATAAAGAGAGAAATTGAAAAACACTATCCAGCTAGGCAACACCCATCAGCAAGCATGAAACATAATTCACGAGGAGAAAATAAAATTAAGGCTTACAAACTACGAGAACCAGATGTTAAAAGGAGATACCAAGGGCTTATAACAACAGCAATAGAAAGGATAGAGGAATCTGAAGAAGATATGGAAATACTTTGGGTAAAATTCAAAGACATCCTCAAAGAGGCTGCAGCAGAGGCATGCGGTCAAACCAAAGAAGGGTGGAAGAGAAAAAGTACACCATGGTGGACAGAAGAAGTGAAAACAATAATACGAGAAAAGAAAAAGGCATGGAAGCAATACCTAGGGGCTAGGAATACAGAAGAACAAACAAAGAAATATAAAGAATATGTAAATTTTAGAACAGAAGCAAAGAAGGCCAAACAGAAATCCTGGGAAGAATTTGGAGAGAAACTGGAAAATAATGCTGGAGAAAACCAGAAACTGTTCTACAAGACCTTAAAGAACATGAGGAAGGAAAAGGAATGCCCCCTGAAATTTGTTAAAGATAAACAAGGTGCGCGGTTGACCGCTCCAGAAGAGGTAATGAATAGATGGAAATAATATTTCTCAGATCTCCTTGGAGTGGAGGACAACCAAGCTCTGGAAGTAACAGTCCCAATTCAAGAAGAGGGAGCCATGGAGGGAAACGATAATATCACAATGGAAGAACTAAAGGCAGCATTGGAGAAAATTAAGATTGGTAAAGCAGCAGGACATGATGGTATAACACCAGAAATGGTTAAGGACATGGGAGCGGCAGGAGAGATGCTATTCATGAAGATTCTCAAGGCAGCTTGGCGCCACAAGAAGATACCAAGAGACTGGGAGGTTGCAGTAATAATACCAATATTTAAAAAGGACGACAATCGACAATGTGAAAATCACAGAGGTATTTCCCTTCTCAGTGTCCCCGGGAAAGTCAACTCTAAGATTCTAGAACGGCGATTGAGAGGTCTAGCAGAGCCAAATATGGATGAAACTCAATGTGGGTTTAGGGCAAACAGAAGTACTCAAGACCTTATCTTTACCCTCAGACAGCTAAGTGAAAAGGCTCTTGAATATGATAAAGAGATGCATCTCTGCTTTTTGGATTTGGAGAAAGCATTTGATAAAGTTCTTTGGGACAAACTCTGGGAGTGCCTGACAAGGAAGAACATCACAGGACCCCTGATCTCTTCCATACAGTTTCTATAAAACATGCAGAAATTATGTGCGGACATCAAATCAAAAGTCAGGAGAGTTCAAGACCACTAGCGGAGTAAGACAGGGAGACATTCTATCACCGTACCTTTTCATACGCCTCATGGATGAAGTCATCAAAGCCTGCAAGGAACGGACAAAAAAGTATGAAGTAGGGTACTGGAAGATGAGACCAAGTTACATATCGGAACTAGCATTTGCAGACGATGTGGCCCTGATCACGAAAACCGAAGCACATCTCCAGATCAACTTGCAGGTCTGGGAAGAAGAGTTGAAGAAGAGAGGAATGCACATCAGCAACTCCAAAACAAAAACCATGGTGATCGTAAGAGATGAAAAGAGACATCAGATAACCCTGGGAACACGAGCACTAAAGCAGGTCAGCAACTTTAAATATCTAGGAGTGGTAATAGACAGCAGGGGAGGAATCAAAGAGGAGTTAACTGCACGAAGGGCAGCAGCAGGTAGACTGTTCCATGCAATAAACAGAGGTTTCCTCAGTAGAAGAGAAATAAGCAGGAAAACAAAGATGGATGTACACTGCTCGATCTATGTGCCTGACCTATGGATGTGAGTCATGGGCAATGACTACAGCCCAATAAAGGCAATTACAAACTTCAGAAATGAGGTACCTAAGAAAGGCGGTTCAGGTGACGAAAAGGGACAAGATCCGTAACCAGACAATACGTAGCAATCTTGAAGTTCAACCCCTGCAGACACGAGTGGAGCAGTCCTAACTACAGTGGTTTGGCCATGTCTGTAGAATGGAAGAAGGTCGGATACCAAAGCGGTCATGGGAGATTAAAAGTCAAGGACGCAGACCCCGAGGACGTCCCAAAGTACGTTGGGAAGACAACATACGACAGTCCCTAAGTGATAGAGGGCTGGATTGGAAAGAGGCCAGGAAAAAGACGGCGGATAGAGCAGTGTGGCAAACCTCTACACCTCGCGGTAGAAGAGGAGCGACTAAGTAAGTAAGTAAGTATTTTTAGTAAGGATTAACTGCGCTACTTTTTATCCTCATTCTCTTGTCTCGAGCCGCCAGACCCCAGTGGCAAGTCAAGGACAAGACGACTAGGGGGCGACTACGAGATGCAGGAGACTCCGCATTAAGCATCCGTGAAAAAGACGGCGGAGTCCCGAGTCGAACCCACACCACCTGATCACGAGGCCGACGGCTTAACCACTTCGCCACGGAATCCCAGGCTTCTACAAACGCCATGATAAATGGCAAAAAAGCAGAAGAAGTTCATTCTTTTAAATATTTAAACAATTATGAAATATCTAATAAAAAAGACGTCTTTCGAATTTTAAGTGTCGTTGACAAAGTAGCAGATTATGGAAGCTTAGTTTTCCTGATCTTTTATCTGCCGAAGACGGATTTGTCGGACCGAAAGGTGCAAATATCACAGGCAAGCTGTAAACTAGCGACACAGCGCATTCCGTTCTCCGGACTACATCCTGCTACTCGCAAAGCTCTGTTCAGGGCTTGGTAATGGGAGATTGAGAACGAAGGCAGAAGAAGATGGTCTTTTATGTATTTTGTGTGGTACTTGCAAATGTTAATTAGTTTTCTTTTCACTTATACAGTTAAGCGTCGTAGGGAGGTTAAGTCATCTGTTCTGCGCCAAGTTCGTTGCGTCGTTCAATGTGAGCTCGGGTCGCTGCACAATCACTCTAATGTCATCTATCCACCTGCCTTGAGGCCGCTTCTTGCCCTGTAGCCAGATCTACCAGCATTGCAAGCCATCAGTGGAAGATGATGAGGGTGCATTCTCATGAGATGATCAAACCAACTTATTTCCCGCCTGGAAATGTATTCGACACAAGATGTAGTACCGACCATACCTCGAATGTCGTCGTTCTGCATTCTGTCTTTCCTGGTAACACCGATGACCTTCCTCAAACATTTCATTTGAGATCAAGATGCTGAGCAGCGCATGAGCTGCAGTGGTCAGCGACCCATAGTTGACTGCTAGCGTCAGGGCCAGCGAACCAGAGCTGCCAAGACCCTTCTACACCTCCACGTGGTGATCCTAGATAACAGGCTGCAGCAGATCAGACTGGCTTAGGAGAAGGGATCAAAGAGGGAATGCTAAACCGGTACTCGAAAAATGCTTGCTGAAGTCGGATGTGTTGGACTGAAAGGTGCAAATATCGCAGTCAAGCTGTAAACTACGACACAACGCATTCCGTTCTCTGGACTACATTCTGCTACTTAAGCCCTTTCTGGGTTTGGTAGCGGGAGATTGAGAACGAACGAAGCCAAGCCAAGCCAAGCCAAACACTTCATTTCACACAAAACTCTGCTCTCACGTGTATGGACATATGCCATGTTTGGCACTGGTAGCACAGAGTCGGCATAAATATACTGTATTTCACCTGTTGCATTGTTGCCAAACTTATACTCGGGTGCGTTAGTGGTGGGAACAGCTGATAAGTTACCGCATATGCTTTCTGACTTGCAAATATAATACTTCATTTTACTGTTTAGTATTGTTGATATTTTGAATTACGCAATTTTCTTATTCGATAAACTGATGCTATACCTTGTACTTCTAGTCCGGTAAGGTTCACGAAGGAAACTGCATTCTACGTCTTCGTCCATCTCCCAAAACTTTTCGAACATGGTCGCTCCCCCGGGTCAGACTGGCTCTCTTTAGTCTGCATAAGTAGGGCAGTCCTGCAGGATATGTTCTGGTGTTTGTTTGGGTGCTCCGTAATCGCATGTGGTGGTGTTTCTGAAACCCATTCCAGAAAAGCAAGTGGTCATTTTCACAGATGCCCTCGCAGTGTTAGTGGCGCTCAAGAACCAGCACAAAAATGAACTTGGTGCTCTGGCAGACTCGCTCGAACGCCTGTCTCAGTGCTTAAAAAAAGCACAGTCCAGTGGATACCAGCCCACTGTAGCATTCCAGGCAACGAGGAGGCAGACAGGCTCGCCAGAGAGGGAGGAATTCTGCAGCAGAATGATACATAAATCACATACAATGAGACACAAGCATTCATCAGGGCAAAATTGAAAAAAAGGCCATCCTGGCCACATAGAAAATGATGCATACTCTCCAAGCGAGACCAAGTGATAATTCTCCGGCTACGAACAGGTCACGACAGACTTAGATGTCATCTGTACAACAAGTTCAATATTGGCACTACAGACCTTTGTGCCTGCGGCACAGCCCCCATGAAGGCAGAGCATATTTTGCAGTCCTGTCCACTGTATACCGACAAAATAAGTAGCATTTGGCAACAGCCAGTGTCCTTCCACGAAAATCTGTACGGAAGCGTACAGAACCTTGAGTCGACTGCTGCCTTCGTTAGAGTCATTGAAGTTGAGGTCTGAAGACGAACGAGGAAGACCCATTCTGTGGAGGTGAGCCTTAAGTCTGCGATGTACCGTACTGAGTGTGACGATCTTTATCTTATCATCTCTGCCAAGTTTGTCTGTGTTGTCATTTTCTGGCTTGTATTCTTTGTGCCGGTCTCTCCATTCCATCATAATAGATCGTTTCATGAGTGTCTTTGCTTCTTTATAGTCACGTGAATTGCGAGTCTGCGTGACGCTACTCCAGCTTTTGTGAGCTTATCTGCCTTCTCGTTTCAAAGAATCACACAGACGCCGGAATCCACTGTAGAACTAGATCTGTTTCTTTTTTTGGACAGCAACCCGATGTTATATTTTATTTCGTGTGAGAATCTATCTTGTTTGGGGCTTGATGTGGTTTGGAGTACACTCCTGGAGTCTATCTTGTTTGGGGCTTGAGATGGTTTGGAGTACGCTCCTGGAGTCTATCTTGTTTGGGGCTTGAGATGGTTTGGAGTACGCTCCTGGAGTCTATCTTGTTTGGGGCTTGAGATGGTTTGGAGTACGCTCCTGGAATCTATTAGAAGAATTGCATAATAATGTCAGTATTATAAACTGGTTCTGGGGTCAGGATCAGACAATCTAGGATCTCATTTTATTTCCACACCGTACATCTAGAAACAGACTGTGCTACAACATCCTGCCAACAAGGTGGGGAATAGAAAGTGTGATACATGTATGGACAAGCTAGCTTGCTGAGAAGCTTTGCAATGTACTACAACGAGGAGGACACAGGTCCACCTTCTTCAGTACGCCCCTACAGACTAGTTCCAAAAAAGCGCTGCATGTAAAATTGGAATGAACTGACGCAGGTCCCCTTGCTCGAGCTGCGGGACTGCCATTGGACAGCACTTATCTGACGCAACATGGAAGTCACTAGATAAATTCTGAACTGGTGTATCACGGTATAGGAAGATCTTAAAGAGATTGAGATATATGGGTAACGAGACGTGCAACCGTGGTGCAATACAAGACCCAGACCACTTGATTATCTGCACAAACCTTCTGGAAACATGCAATATGGATGCCTTGTTGAGGATGACAAGGCAATCCACGTGGCTGAACATTGGAAACATATTATGTCTGTCGCGGTGCCTAGGACAAAGGAAGTAAGTCAGTACGCCCGTGAATGCAAGAGGTGCCACAACAAACCAGCTTATTCTGAGAAAATTGGTCACTTGTGAGGGATCAAGATATTGAGCAATGCATGAGCAAGAGCGATCAGCCACAGAAAACCGACTGTTAGCGTCAGGCAAGCGACCCAGACCTGCCAAAGTCCTTTTCCACCTCCACGTAGGGGTCCCCTGGATAGCAGGATGCAGCAGAGCAGACTGGCTAAGGAGAAAGGATCAAAAGGAGAAGGGATCGAAGGGAGAAGGGATCGAAGGGAGAAGGCCAACCTGGTTCTCAAAAATGTCATGCTGAAGTCGAATGTGTTGGACTGAAATGTGCAAATATTGCAGTCAAGCTGTAAGCTTCGACACAACACATTGGTTTTCCGGACTACATAATACTACTTTCAAAACTCCTTTTTATGGCTTGGAAACGGGAGTTTGGCTTGGCTTGGCTTCGTTCGTTGTCAATTTCCCGCTACCAAACCCCGAAAGGGCTTAGGTAGCAGAATTTAGTCCAGAGAACGGAATGCGTCGTGTCGTAGTTTACAGCTTGACTGCGATTTTTGCACCTTTCGGCCCAACACATCAGACTTCAGCAAAGCATTTTTTGAGTACTTCAATCCGTTCTCCTTAGCCAGTCTGTCCTGCTGCAGTCTGTTATCCAGGATCACCGCGTGAAGGTGTAAAAGGGTCTTGGCAGCTCTGGTTCGCTGGTCCTGACGCTAGCAGTCAGCTATGGGTCGCTGACCACTGCAGCTCATGCGCTGCTCAGCGTCTTGATCCCTTTTGTATATCTTGAAAACGTTTGGGGAGAGGAAACTAACGTCTGTTCAGATAAAACATTCTGATCGGACATATCAAGGCCAGACGAAATATACAGATAGGACTATGTTAGTCAGGGATGGATGGATGCATTGATAGAGATAGGATATATAGAAATACAGGGATGTACACTGCTCTGACAATAAATTGGTGCAGAATTAAAGAAGATTTATTATGGCGAGAAAAAGTCAACAAAATCCCGTAGCAGTCACTGTTGTCAATGATGAAGTGTTAGAGACGTATAGGTATTTGGTCTCAGCTTTATAAAAGCTTTGATTTAATTAGACATGACCATTCTATGGATGCGTGGAATTCTATTTCTCCATTGTTAACCAACCTAGGGAGCTGATATTGTTGACTCTAACCTCTACTAGTGCAACTTGTAAGTTTCCAATTTTGACGGATAATGGATAGGTGATTCAAAAGTTGTTACAGATACAGGTGTTTTTTTATACCTACTATTATGTAAACATATGTTATATTATAATTATCAGATGCAGCGAAGGTCAAAGCCTCTTTGTAAACATTAACAAAACAAAGATAATGACCACCCATCAAACAAGAAGTCAAATTTAGTTTTGGGATAAAGAAAAAGAACATGCCAGGAAATTCGAGTATCTGAGCTCCTGAACTAACAACAATGGCGGCTGCTGAAAGAAAATCAGAAGGAGATTGGCAATGGCAATGCAGAGACTACACAGCCTGAGAAAATGTTGGCTGAATACCAGAGGCTACACAACCTGAGAAAATGTTGGCAGTATACCAAAGGCTACACAACCTGAGAAAATGTTGGCTGAATACTAGAGGCTACACAACCTGAGAAAATGTTGGCAGAATACCAGAGGCTACACAACCTGAGAAAATGTTGGCAGAATACCAGAGGCTACACAACCTGAGAAAATGTTGACTGAATACTAGAGGCTACACAACCTGAGAAAATGTTGGCAGAATACCAGAGGCTACACAACCTGAGAAAATGTTGGCAGAATACCAGAGGCTACACCACCTGAGGAAATGTTGGCAGAATACCAGAGAATACACAACAAGAGGAAATGTTGGCAGAATACCAGAGGCTACACAACCTGAGAAAATGTTGGCAGAATACCAGAGGCTACACAACCTGAGGAAATCTTGGCAGAATACCAGAGGCTACACAACCGGAGAAAATGTTGGCAGAATACCAGAGACTACACAACCTGAGAAAATGTTGGCAGAATACCAGAGGCTACACAACATGAGAAAATGTTGGCAGAATACCAAAGGCTACACAACCTGAGAAAATGTTGGCAGAATACTAGAGGCTACACAACCTGAGGAAATGTTGGCAGAATACCATAGGCTACACAACCTGAGAAAATGTTGGCAGAATACCAGAGACCACACAACCTGAGAAAATGTTGGCAGAATACCAGAGACTACACAACCTGAGAAAATGTTGGCAGAATACCAGAGACTACACAACCTGAGAAAATGTTTGCAGAATACCACAGGCTACACAACCTGAGGAAATGTTGGCAGAATACCAGAGGCTACACAACCTGAGAAAATGTTGGCATAATACCAGCGACAACACAACCTGAGAAAATGTTGGCAGAATACCAGAGGCTACACAACCTGAGAAAATGTTGGCTGAATACTAGAGGCTACACAACCTGAGAAAATGTTGGCAGAATACCAGAGGCTACACAACCTGAGAAAATGTTGGCAGAATACCAGAGGCTACACCACCTGAGGAAATGTTGGCAGAATACCAGAGAATACACAACAAGAGGAAATGTTGGCAGAATACCAGAGGCTACACAACCTGAGAAAATGTTGGCAGAATACCAGAGGCTACACAACCTGAGGAAATCTTGGCAGAATACCAGAGGCTACACAACCGGAGAAAATGTTGGCAGAATACCAGAGACTACACAACCTGAGAAAATGTTGGCAGAATACCAGAGGCTACACAACATGAGAAAATGTTGGCAGAATACCAAAGGCTACACAACCTGAGAAAATGTTGGCAGAATACTAGAGGCTACACAACCTGAGGAAATGTTGGCAGAATACCATAGGCTACACAACCTGAGAAAATGTTGGCAGAATACCAGAGACCACACAACCTGAGAAAATGTTGGCAGAATACCAGAGACTACACAACCTGAGAAAATGTTGGCAGAATACCAGAGACTACACAACCTGAGAAAATGTTTGCAGAATACCACAGGCTACACAACCTGAGGAAATGTTGGCAGAATACCAGAGGCTACACAACCTGAGAAAATGTTGGCATAATACCAGCGACAACACAACCTGAGAAAATGTTGGCAGAATACCAGAGGCTACACAACCTGAGAAAATGTTGGCAGAATACCAGAGACTACACAACCTGAGAAAATGTTGGCAGAATACCAGAGGCTACACAACCTGAGGAAATGTTGGCAGAATACCAGAGGCTACACAACCTGAGAAAATGTTGGCATAATACCAGCGGCTACACAACCTGAGAAAATGTTGGCAGAATACCAGAGACAACACAACCTGAGAAAATGTTGGCAGAATACCAGAGGCTACACAACCTGAGAAAATGTTGGCATAATACCAGAGGCTACACAACCTGAGAAAATGTTGGCAGAATACCAGCAAACCAACAAAAGTGAGAATTTTGAGACCATGTGTTTCTCCCGTGGCAGCATACGGTTGCAAAACATAGACAGTTACCAAAACCTAAAAAAAAAAGGAAATCGTGCCCTTCAAGTCGAAATATTATAGAAGGGTCATGAGAACAGCATGGAAAAAAAAAAAGAAGACAGAGACAGACCAAGAAGGCGATGACCCCAAGATGTAAGGAAGACAGAGACAGATCAAGAAGGCGATGACCCCAAGATGTAAGGAAGACAGAGACAGACCAAGAAGGCGATGGCCCCAAGATGTAAGGAAGACAGAGACAGACCAAGAAGGCGATGGCCCCAAGATGTCAAAAAAGACAGAGACAGACCAAGAAGACGATGACCCCAAGATGTAAGGAAGACAGAGACAGACCAAGAAGACGATGACCCCAAGATGTAAGGAAGACGGAGACAGACCAAGAAGACGATGACCCCAAGATGTAAGGAAGACAGAGGCAGACCAAGAAGGCGATGGCCCCAAGATGTCAAGGAAGACAGAGACAGACCAAGAAGGCGATGACCCCAAGATGTAAGGAAGACAGAGACAGACCAAGAAGGCGATGACCCCAAGATGTAAGGAAGACAGAGACAGACCAAGAAGACGATGACCCCAAGATGTAAGGAAGACAGAGACAGACCAAGAAGACGATGACCCCAAGATGTAAGGAAGACAGAGGCAGACCAAGAAGGCGATGGCCCCAAGATGTCAAGGAAGACAGAGACAGATCAAGAAGACGATGACCCCAAGATGTACGGAAGACAGAGACAGACCAAGAAGGCGATGGCCCCAAGATGTCAAAAAAGACAGAGACAGACCAAGAAGACGATGACCCCAAGATGTAAGGAAGACAGAGACAGACCAAGAAGACGATGACCCCAAGATGTAAGGAAGACAGAGACAGACCAAGAAGGCGATGACCCCAAGATGTAAGGAAGGCAGAGACAGACCAAGAAGGCGATGACCCCAAGATGTAAGGAAGACAGAGACAGACCAAGAAGACGATGACCCCAAGATGTAAGGAAGGCAGAGACAGATCAAGAAGACGATGACCCCAAGATGTAAGGAAGACAGAGGCAGACCAAGAAGGCGATGGCCCCAAGATGTCAAAAAAGACAGAGACAGACCAAGAAGACGATGACCCCAAGATGTAAGGAAGACAGAGACAGACCAAGAAGACGATGACCCCAAGATGTAAGGAAGACAGAGACAGACCAAGAAGGCGATGACCCCAAGATGTAAGGAAGGCACAGACAGACCAAGAAGGCGATGACCCCAAGATGTAAGGAAGACAGAGACAGACCAAGAAGGCGATGACCCCAAGATGTAAGGAAGGCAGAGACAGACCAAGAAGGCGATGACCCCAAGATGTAAGGAAGACAGAGACAGACCAAGAAGACGATGACCCCAAGATGTAAGGAAGGCAGAGACAGATCAAGAAGACGATGACCCCAAGATGTAAGGAAGACAGAGGCAGACCAAGAAGACGATGACCCCAAGATGTAAGGAAGACAGAGACAGATCAAGAAGACGATGACCCCAAGATGTAAGGAAGACAGAGGCAGACCAAGAAGACGATGACCCCAAAATGTAAGGAAGACAGAGACAGATCAAGAAGACGATGACCCCAAGATGTAAGGAAGACAGAGGCAGACCAAGAAGGCGATGGCCCCAAGATGTAAGGAAGACAGAGACAGACCAAGAAGACGATGGCCCCAAGATGGCAAGGAAGACAGAGACAGATCAAGAAGACGATGACCCCAAGATGTAAGGAAGACAGAGACAGATCAAGAAGACGATGACCCCAAGATGTAAGGAAGACAGAGACAGATCAAGAAGACGATGGCCCCAAGATGTCAAGGAAGACAGAGACAGATCAAGAAGACGATGGCCCCAAGATGTCAAGGAAGACAGAGGCAGACCAAGA
This sequence comes from Ariolimax columbianus, assembly GCA_036924085.1. Taxonomy (NCBI): domain Eukaryota; kingdom Metazoa; phylum Mollusca; class Gastropoda; order Stylommatophora; family Arionidae; genus Ariolimax; species Ariolimax columbianus. The sequence goes on from JAVGWX010000013.1 coordinate 48,994,047, forward strand.
AGACGATGGCCCCAAGATGTCAAAGAATGCTTGGGGCATGACTCTAGACCAAGCTGGAGATTTGGCAAGAGATCGAGTTTCATTTAGCTGGGCTGTGATGGAAGTGACGTTCTTGCATAGGACAGGCTACACGATAATGAAGCTATATTCCACTCACTCATAGTCTTGTTTACTGCTAGCCACGGTGGAGTTTCATAACGTTTTGGACTGAAGTTAGTCGTGGTTTTGCCCGTTCAACCCCAAAAAACACAATTGACTTGGTAAAAATCAAATGTTTTACCGAACGACACATTTTTTATATCTACTTGTGTTGAGGTAGAAAGGCCAGATCACTTACCACATTTCAGTCGCTGACAGTAAACTAGGTAGCAATTTAAACCTGGGTCAATTTGATAAAAGAGATCGCCCCGATTCTTCTACAGAAAGGAGTTTGAGCTCTTCCGCTATGCCACTATTATGCTCTAATGAGAGAAAGAGAATCATACATTTGTGAATGTTGAACCTTGCAGTGAACCAAGGAAAATAAAGAAGTGGATACTTAGTGTTCTTGTTTTCTGGAGGTAAAGAGAAACAACATTGATTTAACTTTAGAATGAAAGTTACACTGAAGAATACTCCAGAAGAACTTCCAGCAAATAAGAATGTATGTGTGACAGAATAGAGAATCATTTTGTACTCATACAGTCAGCGACTAACATTGTGGTAAAACCATTCTGGAATACAAGAACCTTTCAGTATGATATGGACGTGAATAATGTCACTACCACACTGTGAGCGACTAGTCGTGTGGTCTAATCATTCTAGAATAGAATAATCTCTGAGTGTGTTAACACAAAAGTATTAGCGTCACTACGACGATGAGAATGTCTTGCACCTGGTGAAAATTATTGCGGCCTACCAGCTTTAACGTGTTTCTGAAGTGTCTACGTGTTTCCGATATACACAATCCTTCATTTATAATTTAACTTAGCGTAGAATTCAAAATATTAGACGACATTACTTCTGTCTCGGTTGGTCCGCTGAGGTCTCGGGTGGTCCGCTGAGGTTCCGAGTGGTTTATCTTGGCTTGGTTTGGCTTGGCGTGGGCTTGGCGTGGTCTTGGCTTGGGCTTGGTTTGGCTTGGTTTCGTTCGTTCTCAATCTCTCGCTACCAAACCTTGAAAAGAGCTTACGTAGCAAAATGTAGTCCAGAGAACGGAATGCGTTGTGCCGTAGTTTGCAGCTTGACTGCGATATTTGCACCTGTCGGTCCAACACATCCGATTTCAGCAAGTATTTTTTGAGTACCAGGTTAGCATTCCCTCTTCGATCCCTTCTCCTTAGCCAGTCTATTCTGCTACAGCCTGTTATTCAGGAACACCGCGTGGAGGCGTAGAAGGGTCTTGGCAGCTCTGGTTCGCTGGCCCTGACGCTATCAGTCAGATATGGGTAGCTGACCACTGCAGCTCATGCGATGCTCAGCATCTTGATCCCTAAAGTGTTAAATAATTCATAGTTCTCAGCTACATGTTGCATGAGGTAGAGTGGCCAGTTTTTTTCCCCCGCCACCTTTCCTCCCCTACCGGTACAGACAATCACCATCTGTGGCAGAGACAGTCACTCGCGAAAAGTCATTTACAGCCATAGCAGACTGTGTCAAAATACATGAGGCAGAGCTGAACAAAACACACATTGCGTCTCGCTCACCGTCTACAGAAACTGAGACGCCTATGATTATGTCCCATGTGTTAAGATTCTTATAATCATCACTACTTCATATCACTTTTAGTCCCTGGGGAAGCGGTATTAAGCGGGATTACTATTTCAGAATTGACTTGACCAAGTCGCTCCTCTTCTACCATATATATATGTAGGCTATTCTTTTTTCTTGTGGAATATAGTTTATGTAAGAAGAGTGGGTCGGCGTGGTCTAGTGGTTAAGGGACACGGTTCACAACCCGAGGGTGTTGGGTTCGCTCCCCAATCACAGCACCGGACGTTAACCCGGGGAAGCAAACCCTTAGAAGACGCAGGAGGAAGTAGACCCTTACTTAAAAGGATTGATGAAGTCAGATGCACTGGGACGACAGGCGCAAAATAAAAACATAGTGGAACGCACACCGCCTTGGTGAATAGAGAAATAAGGCGAACGCAAAAAATAGAAATATAAGAAGGGGTCAGCCGACCTAATTCCCCTATCCTTAGTTGCCTCATGCGACAAGAATATCTGGTTACAGTGTAGCTATTCTTTAGTCCACTTTCAGGCCCAGTTACACACATGCGTGTGTTGAACAAACAATATATACACAGAAACAAAACAATTAATTATTACAATACCAAACAGGAAGAGAAACTATTTACAGCTATATAATGTTCAGAGAATATTTCCAGGAAAGTCAAGTTGATGACATATGTCAGCTGATCTCATAACAACAAATATGTAGGTCAGTTGGGAATGCCCCCAGGATAAACAAACCAGCACCCCAAAAAACAAAATGGAATATCGCGCACTTGTTCAGCTTCCTGCCTAGCGCTTAGTGTATGCTGAGACAATGTTCTTCTTTTAAAATAGTTCACATGTAATGGGAAATCGTTCTCAGCTTGGTTTATAAACCTAACTTAGCAGGTTACTAGTTATACAGAACACTAAATTTAATCCTATCCAACGTCTGGTCAGGCAAAATATACTGATCAGACATATTAGTTAGGGTCAGGCAAAATATACTGATCAGACATGTTAGTCAGGGTCAGGCAAAATATACTGATCAGACATGTTAGTCAAGGTCAGGCAAAATATACTGATCCGACATGTTAGTCAGGGTCAGGCAAAATATACTGATCAGACATGTTAGTCAGGATCAGGCAAACCATACTGGCCAAGGTCCTCACCTCGGTTTTCATCACAGCCTGGCTAACTGGGCGAGGTATCGACGTGATCTCCGTAGTAGTGAGCGACACGCAAATGAAGCCAAACATAACACAACCACTTGAAGGACCACAGGCCCACCTTTATCAGCACGCTCGGGATGTGAAGAAAGCTACTGGAACCCTCCTGTTAACATTCTATTAAGGACGCACAAAAAAGAAAGCTACTCATTGTGGACCATTGCAATCATTAACAACAATAACAACAACAACCCTATCGAACATTGTGCGTTTACGTCGGATCGAGGTCTACGTCGTTGGATGCTGTAGGCCACTGTGACCTCGTTACCTATACTCGCCTAGCCGACAGTTGAGCTAGAAATGTGTATGGCTTGGCTTGGTTCGCTCTCAATCTCCCGCTACAAATCCCTGACAAGGACATAAGTATGCAGAATGTAGTCCGGAGAACGGAATGCGTTGTATCGTAGTTTACAGCTTGACTGTGGTATTTGCGATCCAACACATCCGACTTCAGCAAGCATTTTTTAAGAACCTAGTTAGCATTTCTGCTTCGATCCCTTCTCTTTAGCCCGTCTCCTCTGCTGCAATCTGTTATCCAGGATCACCACGTGGAGGTGTAGAGGGGTCCTTCCAGCTCTTGTTCGCTAGCCCTGACGCTAGCAGTCATCTATGGGTCACTGACCGCTACAGCTCAGCCACCCCCTTTGGTTAATGTGCAGTACTTCATTTAGTTTACCCCAGAAAAAGAGGAAGAAGAAGAAGAAGAAAAGGAAGAAGAAAAAGAAGAAGAAAGAAGAAAGAAGGAAGGAAGAGAGAAGACTATCTTTCTCTACCAGCACGATCCAGTCGACCCAGCTTTATATAGGCTACATTTGTCAATGGGTACCTCGCCTACGTTTAGGGAAAGAAAGGGAACTGACCACCCCAAAATCACACACGCTGTGGCTAAGTACAATCAGGTTTCGAACACTCCATCCCCGACTGGAGTTTCTGCTATGGGACTTTTCCAGAAAGAAACGTACAGATAAATATTTCCCCCCAAAAACCAGGTTGAGGACTGACATCTGTCAGCTGATCTCATCGCAAGTGATAAGTAGGTTAATCAGGGATGTCTCTTCCCCTTCCCCCCCCGCCCCCCCCCCCCCCCCGCCCTTCTACAGGATAAACCAACCAGCACACATGCACAAACTCCCGCCCTTGTACAGCGACCTCGCGCTTCGTGTATCTCGGCCAACTGTAATTCTGCTTTATATAGCACGCGTGTAGTTGTCGTTAATACCAAGGCTTAACTTTAATCATTTCCTGATAAGTGATAGTAGATGCATTGTCTCTTGTTTCCTGCCTGTTCTTCTTCTTTGGCTTTCTGACGTAAATTTGAATATATCTGAAGTAAACAGTGGTTAGCCTGAGGCTACCGGTATCTCCATAGAGCTTGTCTAGAAATGATATAGTTGTGGGGTGGTAAAACTACGGCCCGCAGCCAGATCCGACTGGTCAAACAGTTTTGACCAGCCCGCCAACCATTATTGGCCGACTTATTATTCATTGAAAATTTCTGAATACTCCGACTATGCTAAAACATATATGACAAAATAGAACGCACAGGCACCACTAATGAAACCAAAAAGACCCAAAATGTACTATTAACATCTTTTCTGTCGTGAAGCTTATAAAATTCAAGACCAGAAACAGATTCTGTATTATCCCATGTTCTCAGAACTGCTACTTGAAAAAATAGAAGTAGACTTCAAATCATTGGTGAAAAGTTTTAATAAGCCACATTCTTCACAATGAAATATCACACAAATGTATGTTTGAAATAAATAATTACATGCCAGAAGATGTGAACATTGAAAGTTTCGACCCATTTACGATTGGGGTGTACGAGATTCCAGAGTTACGATACGCAGATGACACAGTGATACTATCAAGAAGTGCAGAAGGGCTAGAGCAGCTACTTTCAGCCGTTAATGGACATAGTAAAGATCAAAACCTGTTCATAAACATAAATTAAAACAAAGATAATGACCACCGACAAAACACAATGTCGGCATAAATTTACAGTGGGTGGTGAGGAAATATATAAGGTCACACATTTTGAATATCTGGGCTCCAGAATTGACAAAAATGGCGACTGCTGGAAAGAAATCAGAAGAAGACTAGCCATGGCAATGCAGAGACTGAACAGCCTGTATAAATTATGGCAGAGCACCAACAAAATGATAAAAGTAAAAGTCTTGAGAGCCTGTGTTTTTCCTGTGGCAGCTTATGGCTGTGAATCATGGGCGATTACCAAAACTTCTAGACAAAGAATCGAATCCTTGGAGTCAAAATGTTACACAAAGATCTTCAGAATACCCTGGACAGAGAAAAAAAACAAATGCAGACATTCGGCAAGAGTTGAGCATAGAAGAGAACTGGTTTATCAATTCCACTTTGGCTAGAAAATGCAAGTACTTTGGTCACATCAAGAGACACAATGGTCTTGAGAGAACGGTGATGGAAGGTATGGTGCCAGGCAAAAGAGGAAGGGGTAGACCAAGAAGACGATGGCACCAAGATATCCGGGAGAGCCTGACTGTGGCGGAGGCTGGTGTTTTGGCAAGGGAACGGGTTTCTTTCAGACAGACTGTGATGGGAGCGACGTTCTACAAAGGACATGCTACATGATGATGATGCCATATTACAAATTACAAAACAAATTAAACAACAGATTCATTATATCTTTTAAAAAAAAAGAAAGGAATTCCAGTCCCGAAGACTGGTAAACATGTCTTGGCAAATGTACAGTACAGTAGTTTGCCGTTGCTTTCTGTACGTGGTTCATTATATATGTAAAACTAAATCTAGAAAGCTATTTTTTAAGGATGTTATTGGTATGGGGATTCCGTGGCGAAGTGGTTAAGCCGTCGGCCTCGTGATCAGGTGGTGTGGGTTTGACTCCGGACTCCATCGTCTTTTTCACGGGTGTTTGATGCGGAGTCCCCTGCATCTTGTAGTCGCTCCCTAGTCGTCTAATCCTTGACTTGCCACTCGGGTCGGGCGGCACGAGACGAGAGAGTGAGGATAAAAATTATCGCGCAGTTAATCCTTACTAAAAACAGCGCTAGCAAAATTAATTATGCCATCATCGTCTACGATGGACGGCAGCCTTTGCCTTGCCTTTGCCTTTTATTGGTCTGGCCCATGGTGGTGTACCCTTTATCATTATCTGGCCTTCGGTCAACCTTAGCTTGACCACCATTGGTGTAGATGAAGGCTACACGTGCTTTCTCTGTTACTCGTATGCTGACCACCTTTGTAGAAGATGCTCAGCAGGCCTTTTGCCGATGCCGCAGACGCATTCATATGTATGTCCTATTCTTAATTTGTTGAACAGATGGTATCACAATCTGTTGTGGCCTGTGAGGAGTCTAAAGATTACTACCTGCTCACCTGTTGGGCTGGTAATATGTGTCATTTGGTTGATGACTTATGTGTACACTGCCTCCCATTGGTTTCTCTATCTTAAATCTCTTGGTTGGAGTCAAGACGCTGAGTAGCGCATAAACTGCAGCGGCCAGCGACCCATAGCTGACTGATAGCGTCAGGGTCAGCGAACCAGAGCTGAGCAACGCATAAACTGCAGCGGCCAGCGACCCATAGCTGACTGCTAGCGTTAGGGTCAGCGAACCAGAGCTGCCAAGACCCTTCTACACCTCCACGCGGTGATCCTGGATAACAATCTGCAACAGAGCAGACTGGCTAAGGAGAAGGGATCGAAGAGGAAGGACAACCCGGTATTCAAAAATGCTTGCTGAAGCCGGATGTGTTGGACCGAAAGGTGCAAATATCGCAGTCAAGCTGTAAACCATGACTCAACGCATTCCGTTCTCTGTACTACATTCCGCTACTTGCAAAGCTTTTTTTAGGGTTTGGTAGGAGGAGATTGAGAGCGAACAAAGAAGAAGAAGAAGAAAAAAAATCTTTTGGTCTCTTCAAACGTTAAACGTATAACATAACAGGTTGAGGAAGGCAGCTGGACAACGATGTTTAAAGAAGGACGTTAGTTGACGAAAGATCTTATAGACCAGGTCAGGTGCATATTGTTGTGTTAACTTAAGTCCTTCTTTAAACATCGTTGTCCAGTTCTTCACTGTTGTCTTCGACACACTTTTATCACCATACACTGCCTGTATTTTGCGATGAATGTCAACTGGTTGACATCCTTCAGCTGTTAGAAACCGAATTACCGCTCGCTGATCGACTTTGTAAAGATTCTGTACCACACCCACCATGTTTTTAAAGGTCGGCTGAGGAAACTATGAGTCGGAGGATAATGATATTTTGCAAACTTGACGGTTGGTACGTGCTGTTTACACCAGAAGTGACGTCATCATGTTCATCGTACGTATGTTCACTTGTTGCATTTTGGTCCGGTTTCATTTGAACACGCCTCGTACTTAAGTAATGGCGCACCAAGCTATTTGGAAGCTTTTTTTTATAACTTTCATTTTTAGTGTTGGTGGAGTGGAATAAACTGGTTGTAAACAGACTCTATAGAGCCTTCTAAGCCAGTTTAATTAGGTTAAGTTACGTTAAGTTAAGTTAGGTTAGGTTAAGTTAAGTTAAGTTAAATTAAGTTAAGTTAAGTTAGGTTAAGTTAGGTTAAGTTAGGTTAGGTTAGGTTAGGTTAAGTTAACTTAAGTTAAGTTAAGTTAGGTTAGGTTAGGTTAAGTTAGGTTAGGTTAAGTTAAGTTAAGTTAGGTTAGGTTAGATTACGTTAAGTTAAGTTAGGTTAGGTTAAATTTAGTTAAGTTTTGTCAAGTTATAAAAACGTATATAAAATATATATCTACGTATACAAATACAGCAACCGACTAAGAGAAACAGAAGAAGGAGGAAGAAGGGAGAAGGATAAGGGAAGATGGAAGAAAGAAAGAAAGAAGGAAGGAGGAGAAGGGAGGAGAAAGGGTGAGGAGGGAAGGAGGAAGGGAGGAGAAAGGGATGAGGAGGAAGGAGAAGGGAAGGATGGGAGGAGTGGAAGAAAGGAGGAAAGGAAGGAGGGAGGGAGGAAGGAGGAAGGAAGGAAGAAGAAGAAGAAATAAGGAAGGAAGGAAGAAGAAACATTAAAAAATAAGAAGAAATGTCTGACGAAATTGTGATAAATAACAATATGTTATGTCGTTACATAAATGAATAAGAAAGTGTAGAGGGTCATGTACTTGGTACAGTCTTTGTCCCCATCTATAATTGTTCGTACTATCCCAGTAGGCGCTTGCCCGGGGTGACAAATCAAAACGGATTTCAAGACATGCCTACTGGAAATTCCATTCCTTTGTATGTAAGTGTATTTGGTATGTGCCTAGATTAGGTCAGACCAGATGGGCTGGATTAAGGTCATGGTCGATGGTTGCAAAGGTCGCACCAAAACAAGCTCGATGGGAGAAAGGCCTCATCAGGACAAGTGGACATCAAGGGCGCATCAAGACAAGTTCAACTGCTCAAGGGAGCACCAGAACAAGTTCAACTGCTCAAGGGAGCACCAGAACAAGTTCAACTGCTCAAGGGAGCACCAGAACAAGTTCAACTGCTCAAGGGAGCACCAGAACAAGTTCAACTGCTCAAGGGAGCACCAGAACAAGTTCAACTGTTCAAGGGAGCACCAGAACAAGTTCAACTGCTCAAGGGAGCACTAGGGCAAGTTCAACTGATCAAGGGAGCAGCAGGGAATGTGTAATTGTTCGAGGAAGCATCACACCAAGTTAAATTGTCAAGGGTTGAACGAGGATAAACTCGAAAGGCCAAGTTTTATGGGACAATTACCGCACCAGGACGAGTTTTATGGGATAATTACCGCACCAGGACAATTTCTATGGGACAATTACGCACCAGGACAAGTTCTGTGGGACAATTACCGCACCAGGACAAGTTCTACGGGGCAATTACCGCACCAGAACAAGTTATATGGGACAATTACCGCACCAGGACAAGTTCTATGGGACGATTACTGCATCAGGAAAAGTTCTATGGGACAATTAACCGCACCAGGATAAGTTCTATAAGACAATTACCACACCAGAACAAAAGGGCCGCATCTTGACAAATTAGATAGTCAAGGGCCCAAGCCGTACTATAACAAATTTGCGGCACAACGACAAGTTTAAGTCTCCAAGGACTTAAAAAAAGTTACTCTATAGCCTGCACTGTTCTGTTCTTACTTCTATTTTATTTGGTCTTACGCCTTACATCTTCTGTTGAGAATGTTCTAAGTTGTCTGAAAACATTTGCTTGTTTTATTATACTTACTTCCATCTTAGTCCAGCATAAGATTGATGGTATCTACTTGTTTATGGGTACACGTCCACAAGACTGATATAAGATAGCATTAGCATGACGCTACAGACACGAATCTTGATCACATATGTCTGATCTGTGGCGTCGCACGGTTCTAAAACATGGACAATGAATGAAAGAGAAGAGAAATACTTGGAAACTCTTGAGATGTGCTGTTACTGAAAGAGGAATAAAGTGAGTTCGGACAGGATGTTCACGGAAGTAGGAGAGGAATCTTCTTTTTCTTCTTCATTCATTCTCAATCTCCCACTACCAAACCCTGAAAGGGCTTAAGTAGCAGAATGTAGTCCAGAGAACGAAATGCGTTGTGTCGTAGTTTTACAGCTTGGCTGCGATATTTGCACCTTTCGGTCCAACACATCCGACTTCAGCAAGCATTTTTTTAGTACCGGGTTAGCATTCCCTATTCGATCCCTTCTCCTTAGCCAGTCTGCCCTACTGCAGCCTGTTATCCAGGATCACCGCGTGGAGGTGTAGAAGGGTCTTGGCAGCTATGGTTCGCTGGCCCTGATGCTAGCAGTCAGCTATGGGTCGCTGACCACTGCAGCTTATGCGCTGCTCAGCATCTTGATCCCCTAGGAGAGGATTGAAAGATGCAACAAAAGAAATGAAAACAATGAATGGTCTGGCTGGGCCACAACCTACGTCATGGGGGCCTATAATAGATTTGTGGCACAAACATGCAGACATGGCGGGTCAATACTTTTGGTGAGCTGAAGATGGTCTCAGATGACAGAGGCAGAAATGGAAAGACAGAATCCTGAGCTTGGAAAACAGTTCCAAGACTAAATGACTTGATGATGGGTCCACAGACTGCATAGTTTTAAACATTAAACGAGGCTCAAGGGGAGTCAGGGGCATGAGAAGACGGAGCAGGAGAGTGTACAACCAGCGACCTACATCAGTTTCCGGACCCTGAGCCATTTTTCGAGAGAGAGACTGATCACACATGGGTTGTCCGGAGTGCAGCGACGTCGATTCATAGAAACAGAAACAGATCTAAAAACTTTGCGCATCCAGTATATTTAGTAATGCATTAATTGACCCTGCCTACACTATTTCCTTTGGCAATGCATTCCAAACAAACACTACACTCCCTAATATACCAAACAGGGCTACTTTTGTTGCTGAAAGATGTGTGCCTTATTAAACGGAGGCAATGATGCCTAAATGTAAGCAACTCGCATTAACCTGAAGAAAGGCTTACGAAAACTGAGGGATCAAAGGAAAAATAGCAACGAAGAAGGGCCGACCCTCCTTTGGAGCTGACACCTTTTACGATGGTGTAAAAAATAGGAAACTATTAAATGAAAGCGCAACTAATCCTAAAAGAATAGGAGTGGTTAGACCGGGAGAAGCAAATACAGAAAACCATTGTAGGGAAGACGGTACACCCTGGTGAGCTTTCGTAACATTTGGTCAATTTAAAAATATATACATATAAAGTAAAGCACTACTGCCGTAGTGGTGTGAGGTGTTAGCGATCTCGCATTTCAAAGGCTGGGCTATATGAGGGCGGTAGCCGTCTCCAATGGAAATTAGGTGCTATAGAAAACTCCTAAATGTTACATATAAAGATCGTGTCACGAACGTAGAAATACGACAGGTAGTTGAAAACGCTATTGGTACTTTTGAAGATCTGTTCACAACAATCAAAAGACGAAAGATGACCTGGTACGGGTATGTCGCGAGGTCCAACGGAATTACCAACTCGATACTCTTTGGTTTCGGTTCCAGGACAGAGAGGGCGAGGACGTCCAAGGAAGAGATGGGTGGACAACATCACTGAGTGGTCAGGCCTTCGTCCCGGTGAGGCGGCAGACAGAGAAAGATGGCGTGGGATTTTGGGAGTCTTCAAGTGTGCCCCAACGACCTGATGGGTTACGGGATGAACTGAACTGAGCTGAAGCCGTCTCCTCTCCCTCGCCGCTTTTACTTCCCGGACTGAACCGGTACCCATTTAAGGTTGGGTTGACCCGCAAGCCGTTGCGGTCTGAAAAATATTTCCCCCTTACCTGGGGAATGAACCCAGGACCACTCAGATGCGAAGCCAGCTCGCTAACCACTGCGCAATATATATATATATATACAGTGCTTGACAAATGTGCTCGTCTGCTCATGTGTGACCAGCACATATTTTTGCTTTGGTAAAAAGAAAAATATGTTTGATCGTTGATTAGGTGTTTAATCGTTTCTACATAACGAGTCTCGTACGATTATTAAATGATATCACAGTTGAAATAGATTGTACATAAGCTAGTTTATGATGGGGAATCTAAATGCACCTCCACTGTCACAATGTAAACTTAATGAAGCCATCGATAAATAGTGCTTCAGATCTAAAACTACCAAGCATGTTCAAAGAAACAAACGCCATGCCTCTTACAGCAAGGCATTTTCTCTTAGAAAGAAATAGGCTGAAACTGTGTAAGTAATGCAATATATTTTGGTTTGGTACGCATTGTTACGTAGAAATAAAAGTAAATGAGTGCTTAATTTAAGTTTGTTAACATAGATTCCATGATTGTAGTCCGACCATGCTGACTGCTGACATTTTTGACTGACTGGTGAGCCACCCTAAAATTTGACAAGTCCTTTATATACGAGGCGTGTTCAAATGAAACCGGGACAAACAGCAGCAAGTGAACATACGTACGATGCGCATGATGACGTCACATCTTGTGTAAAAAGCACATTCCAACCGTTAAGTTTGCAAAATGTCATTATCCTCCGACTCATAGTTTCCTCAGATAATCGTTGAAAATATGGCGGGTATGATAGGGAATCCGTCCAGAGTTGATCTGCAAGCGGTGATTTGGTTTCTAATAGCTGAAAGATGTGGACCAGTTACAGCTATGAGTCCCTGACCCCGATTCAAGCAGCCAGCTAGGAGTCACTGACTCTGATTCAAGCAGCCAGCTATGAGTCACTGACTCTGATTCAAGCAGCCAGCTATGAGTCACTGACTGATTCAAGCAGCCAGCTATGAGTCCCTGGCCCTAATGCAAGCAGCCAGCTATGAGTCCCTGACCCTAAGGCAAGCAACCCACTATGAGTCGCTCGCTGCTGTCAGCTCATTCAGTACTTCATCTCTGGCCCATGTTCATCATACTAAAGATAAGAATGAGAGTGTGACTGAGGCTCGATAAAAACGACTGATGAACATCTGTTGCAAAATTTCCCAACATACGAGCTACAGGAAAAACACACTTAGTCATCCCCACTTAAATGTTAGTTGTCAATCGCAAGCAATGATGGCGACATCAGTAGACTCTTGTTTCTTTGTCTTGATCATGTAACCTGCGCTGTATTTTGATTGTTTTTCTTTCAACTTTTTGCGAATTCTCCGTTTTGCCTTTCAGCGTCAGGTTATGAAGATGAACCCAAATGCGTGCCTCATTCACAGTCGCCTCAGAAAGTTATATAAGCCATCTTTTTTATTGTTGTTGGCCTTTGTCCTTGAATCCGTTGCGTCTAAATATCATTGCTTGTTGTTGGGTGCTGTGTGGTGGTAACCTTGTTGCGTGGCCAAACCATTTTAGTTGATTTCTTTTGATGTTGTCTAATACTGATGTTGTTCCCACTAGTCTTCTGATGTCATCGTTTCTGATCCTGTCTCTCCTTGTTGCACCCAAGATTGTTCGCAGACATTTTATTTCTGCTGTTACGATTTGTCGTTTTTCATTTGATGTTAGTATACAGTTTTGATATTGATAGCTTAGTGTCGGGACGAAAATCGATTTGTTTAAAGCTCTTTTGGTATGTATTGCCACGTTATTTTGCAATTAAGCATTAGTATTAATTGCCAAATGATCTGATTTGCTTTATTGTATTTTTGTTGGATTTCCGCTGTGATTCGTCCTGATATTGTGCTCTCTATGTATGTGAAACCTTTCACCTGTTTGATTTGCTGCATTGCATGGAAAATATTGGCTTGTCCTGCTTGTCTAGATATTTTCATGACATCAGTTTTTTTCTACGTTGATTTCCATGATGTATTCTTTACATGTTATATTGTAGTTTGTCAATAAATTGTTGCAATTGTATTTCTGAGGTTGCTATGACAGCTTGGTCGTCAGCGAAAATAAGTTCGTTAAAGAGTTCACTAATGTTGTTTCCTTCATTTGTGTAGGCTCCTTTATAAATATGGTCTACGTGATGAACAACGCAGTGGATAGCACACACCCTTGTTGTACTCCAGATTTTTCAGAGAGTCCGGCTGTTGTTTTAACAGAACACTGGCTATCAATGTAAAGCTTTTTGTTGTTGTTGTTGTTGAATGCCCATAATGAGTAGGTTTACTCTTTTGTGCGCTCTAAAAAGAACGTAAAGTGGCGGGTTGTCGTAGCTTTCCTCACATCCCGAGCGTGCTGGTGAAGGTGGACCGGGGTGCTCCAGACGGTTGTACTATGCTTGGCTTCATCTGCGTGTCGCTCACTACAACAGTGATCACGTCGAACCTCACCTTGTTAGCCAGACTGTTGTCATCGACAGCAGCCCGTTTCCAGGACGACCAACGAGGAGGTCAGGTGATGGTTTTGGCCAGTATATTTCTCCTGACCCTGGCTAGCATTCTCTGATCAGTGTGTTTTGCCTGACCAGACGTTAGCCCCAAGGCTTTTTTTTATAGGTTCATTAGTTGATCGTTTACTCCACGGTAAGCCAATATTTTCCATAGACTGTGTCAATCTACCCGGTCGACCCCTTGTTCTTGATCCACAAGCGCAACATATAGTTCCTGATTGTATTCAATTGTTTTCTCCACCAATTGTCTGAGAGATTCAGATTGTAGTGAGGAATAAAATGCGCTGATAATCAACCTCACTCTCTCGATCCGTGCTACCTTGGACCAGTGGTAAGACAATCAGTCGAGATGACACCAGGTTGATCAGGATGCAGGCCCTTGTGCGATGGCAGCGAGAAAAATAACAGCCGTGACTGCAAAATTTGTCACGGCGTGATTTCTTCTTCTTCATCTTCAACTTCTTCTTCTTCTTCTTCTTCTTCTTCTTCGTTCGTTCTCAATCTCCCACTACCAAATCCTGAAAGGGCTTAAGTAGCAGAATGTAGTCCAGAGAACGGAATGCGTTGTGTCGTAGTTTACTGCGATATTTGCACCTTTCGGTCCAACACATCCGACTTCAGCAAGCATTTTTTGAGTACCGGGTTAGCATTCCCTCTTCGATCCCTTCTCCTTAGCCAGTCTGCCCTGCTGCAGCCTGTTATCCAGGATCACCGTGTGGAGGTGTAGAAGGGTCTTGACAGCTATGGTTCGCTGGCCCTGACGCTAGCAGTCAGCTATGGGTCGCTAACCACTGCAGCTCATGTGCTGCTCGGCATCTTGATCCCACGGTGTGATTTGAACAGACCCCTACGCCACGCTGCCAATTCATCGCCACTAACTTCCATGTTCAACATGTTTCATGATTACCACTGCTATATTTAGGTATGTTCAAGTTGAGAACGGATTAGCTCTAATGAACTATCTGATGATTCAAGACTAAATTAAATGCATATAGTTATTTTTAGATCAAGGGAAGTGGGATCAAGATGCTGAGTAGCGCATGAGCTGCAGTGGTCAGCGACCCATAGCTGGTTGCTAGCGTCAGCGTCAGCGAATCAGAGCTGCCAAGATCCTTCTACGCGGTGATCCTGGTTAACAGGCTGCAGCAAGGCAGACTGACTAAGGAGAAGGATCGAAGAGGGAATGCTAATATGGTACTAAAAAAATGCTTGCTGAAGTCGGATGCGTTGGACCGAAAGGTGCAAATATCGCAGTCAAGCTGTAAACTACGACACAACGCATTCCGTTCTCTGGACTACATTCTGCTACTTAAGCCCTTTCAGGGTTTGGTAGTGGGAGAATGAGAATGAACAAAGCCAAGCCAAGCCAAGATCAAGGGAAGTAAAAGAAATTGGTTGTATACAGACTCTGAAAAGTCTTCTAAACCAATATATTGACGTTAAGTTAAGTTTAGGTTACAATTTCTGGGAGGTTTGGTCGAACTATGAAGATGAAATAACTGAATTTAAAGCGCCTTGCACAATCTAAAGATGGTTTTAGACTAATTTCCCTTATACGCCAAAAACGTTTTTAATTTTACAGACTCGATGTTCATCCTGCAAGCTCTAGACCAGTGCTCTTCAACCGTACGGTGGCGCCCACTACCGGACGATTTTAGCTATCATGTGAACGCTGACAGAATAATTGCATTCTGTATTTAACATATATTATTATTATTATTATTATTATTACTATTATTATTAGGAGACAGCGTGGGGCGTGGTTAAGTGGCACGGCTCACAACCCAAAGGTGCTGGGTTCGATCCCCATCACAGCACCGGCCGTTACCCCGGGGAAGCAAACCCATAGAAAATGAAGGAGGAAGCAGACTCTTTCAATAAAATTCATGCTAAAGTCGGAAACCATGGTAGACTACTAGCAAACCAACAAACGTGACAGTTTTAGAAAAACCTCTGTTTTTCCCGTGACAGCTTACGGCTGTGAAACATGGACACTTGCCGAAACCTCAAGGAAGAGAATCGAGTCCTTCGAGTCGAAATGTTATAGAAAGGTTCTCAGAGTACCATGGACCGAAAAAGAAACATGCAGCCATTCGACAAGAGTCGGGCATAGAGGAGAACCGGTTCATATATTCCACCATGAACAAAATATGGAAATACTTTGGCCACATAAAAAGATAGAGCGGTCTTGAGTAAACGGTGATAGAAGATATGGTGCGGGGCAAGAGAAGACAAAGAAGGCGATGGCACCAAGTAGGCGATGGCACCAAGTAGGTGATGGCACCAAGATAGCGATGGCACCAAGTAGGCGATGGCACCAAGATGGCAATGGCACCAAGATGGTGATGGCACCAAGATGGCGATGACACCAAGATGGCGATGACACCAAGAAGGCAATAGTAACAAGATGACAATGTCACCAAGATGGTGATGGCACCAAGATGTCAATGGCACAAAGATGTCGATGGCACCAAGATGGCGATGACACACGATGGCGATGGCACCAATATGTCAAGGAATGCTTGGGCATAAATCATGAGCAGGCTGGAGATTTAGCAAGAGATGGAGTTTCTTTCAGACGGGCTGTGATGAGAGCAACGTTCTGTAGAGGGCATTTCTACATGATGATGATTTTTTTTTGTTCGTCTTTGTTTTTGTTTTGCGTTCACCTTATTTATCTATTCCCCGAGGTGGTGTCCGTTGCACTGTGGTTTTTTATGTTGCGCCTGTCGGCCCAGTGCATCCGACTTCAGCATGCATTTTATGTAAAGATCTGCTTCCTCCTGCATTCTCTAAGGGTTTGCTTCCCCGGGGTAACGACCGGTGCTGTGATGGGGATCGAACCCCAGCACCTTCGGTTGTTAGCTGTGATGATGATGATGTTGATGAAGATGATGATGTATTTAAAAAAAACCACCTTAAATACATAGACTCAGTGAGCGATCGTGAAATTGTCTTTAATGTAGATTTTAGTGGAATATAGACTATCACGGTGGTTATAAAAATGGGCGCCAGGTTTAAAAAGGTTGTGGAGACATGCTTTAGAAAAGGTTGGACGTTACAATCTAAATAGCCATAAAAACTATTATTTATTATCATTGTCTATATCGTCAAATAGGTATGAAGTGGATTTCTGGACATTTAAACACATCAGGCGATGATAAGACAGATAGACTTTTAAAGAAGGGATCATGTCTAGAACAGAAACAACTCTACAAACAGCCAAAGAACTTATAAAATACGCAACAACTTTGCAAACAGAGTCAGAGCTCATAAGAACATCAACAACTCTACAAAAAGATCATAAGAACAACAACAACTCTACAAACAGACAGCTCATAAGGATAATAACTCTACAAACAGCTCATAAGAACAGCAACAACTCTACAAACAGCTTATAAGCACAGCAACAATAACTCTTCAAACAGCTCATAAGATCAGCAACAACTCTACAAACTGCTTATAAGAACAGCAACAACTCTACAAACAGCTCATAAGAACAACAACAACAACTCTACAAACAGCTTATAAGAAAAGCAACAACTCTACAAACAGCTCATAAGTACAACAACAACCCTACAAACAGCTCATAAGTACAACAACAACTCTACAAACAACATATAAGAACAGCAACAACTCTACAAGCAGCTCATAAGTACAACAACAACTCTACAAACAGCATATAAGAACAGCAACAACTCTACAAACTGCTTATAAGAACAGCAACAACTCTACAAACAGCTCATAACAACAACAACAACAACTCTACAAATAGCTCATAAGTACAACAACAACTCTACAAACAGCATATAAGAACAGCAACAACTCTACAAACAGCTTCTAAGAACAGCAACAACAACTCTACAAACAGCTCATAAGAACAGCAACAACAACTCTACAAACAGCTCATAAGAACAGCAACAACAACTCTACAAACAGCTCATAAGAACAGCAACAACAACTCTACAAACAGCTCATAAGAACAACAACAACTCTACAAACAGCTCATAAGAACAGCAACAACTCTACAAGCAGCTCATAAGAACAGCAACAACAACTCTACAAACAGCTCATAAGAACAGCAACAACAACTCTACAAACAGCTCATAAGAACAGCAACAACAACTCTACAAACAGCTCATAAGAACAACAACAACTCTACAAACAGCTCATAAGAACAGCAACAACCCTACAAACAGCTCATAAGAACAGCAACAACAACCCTACAAACAGCTCATAAGAACAGCAACAACAACCCTACAAACAGCTTATAAGAACAGCAACAACTCTACAAGCAGCTTATATGAACACCAAAAAAGGTATCTTTTCTAAACAAATGTGCAATTAGAAACACTGGAGAGAGGTCTGTAAACGCCGTTACAAATAACAGCATCAATCAACTCACAAGGAAGGATCAGAGCACCATTTTATGGCCGAGAATCCAACACATTCCACTTAACAAGCACATGAACATAATCCAACCACAACACACTCTAGAGTGTCATCTGTGTACACACCCATACTAGACCGCTGACCATAATCTCTTTGGACGTTCTGCCTTCAGGGATGTGAGGAAAGTGTTTCCTTCTCCCATTCCAGATAAATGGAAAACTTCGTATGACCCTCTTTTTCTTCTTTGCGTTCAGGATCTTTTGGTCATGCTATATCTGCAGGCCAGTCGCCACGATGAAGTCTATAGTCTTCACCAGGTCGGAGCGGCTGTCCCACAGCTTTTGTCTCAGCTACGCACCCTCTCGCCAAGTCTGGCATCTCATTTCCCTATAGATTAGGCATTCCTGTAGAGAATGCTCAGGGTTCTGGACCCTAAAAAGCAACCAAAAAACACGCGTGCAGGAACAATAACATTGGGCTGAAGGTGGAAGGCCCGATGCTGCTGGATCCGTAACAACCATGGAGATAAGAATGAAGAGGAAGATGGTTTTCTCCTACAGTGTCAGTCCTTTAATTTATGCATCCAATCAGGCGCAACCCCTTCACCTTTTTCCGTGTGCATATCTGCGTTGTATTACATTTCTTGACCTGAATTACGGTGTCAATATCACGTGCGTTATCATACCGGAAATCCCAACGGTTGCGACAGCTCCAGTATCAACAACACAGAAGGGCTTGCGTTAGCAACGACCTTGTCCTTGTAGTTTTATGGAGTGTCCTGTGAAAGAAACGCCAGGACAACGAGCCACCGCAAGAGGGAGATCATTTCGTAAATCCAGATGACGGAAGCAGGTTTACGGTAGAAGCCAGCGTGTGTGGCAGACGCGAGAAAATTTATTACAATGCCATAAAGCCGAAATATCGGCTTGGAGAATTATCTTACATAGACATGCATCTTTCTTCATATGTAGTTTTCCTTTGGATATCGCTGTGATCGAGAGATTGTAATCTCTCAAAGGGATGAGCGGAAACTGGGCGATCGAATCGCGCAGGTTTCAAGCGACCCCTGGTTTCATAAGAGGTAGGACCAGAATGCCTGCATCTTGAGTTACCTCCAGTATTCTTGACATGTATTGCCACTGGTCCAAGGTAGCTCGAGACAAGAGAGTTGGGCTGATGACAAGCGCAGTTTCTTCCTCACTGTAATCCAAATACAACGCAGGTTACACCATTAAGACAAAACCATCTGAAGATGCCGCATCATCACTTACGTGGGATAACTAACTAGTTTCCCTCAATGTAAACATATGCCTGTGCTTCCTACATCTACAATTACATTGCAGCGGCGTACGGTGTGGGCTAGTGGTTAAGTGGCACAGCTCACAACCCGAAAAGCTTGGTTCGACTCCCATCACAGCACCGGCTGTTACCCCGAGGAAGCAAACTCTGAGAAAATGCAGGAGGAAGCAGACCCTTACATAAAACGGATGCCGAAGTCGGATGCACTGGGTTGACAGGCGCAAAATAATAACCGTAGTGCAACGCACACCGCCTTAGCGGATAGAGAAATAAGAAGAACGGAAAAAAATCCATGAAGAAATTAACGTGTCTAAAGACCCACAGTATTTCGGAGAGAATAAGTCAATTCTGTGATGTTCGACAATCACACGTGAGGAAGACCACTCTCTTTGTTCAGCCGTGGGGACAGTCTGTTCTTTTGCTGTGTCCATGATGTTTGACAATCTCATGTGATGAAGACCACTCTCTTTGTTCAGCCGTGGGGACAGTCTGTTCTCTTGCTGTGTCCATGATGTTCGTCCATCGCATGTGATGAAGACCACTCTCTTTGTTCAGCCGCGTGGACAGTCTTTTCTCTTGCTGTGTCCATGTTGTTCGTCCATCGCATGTGATGAAGACCAGTCTTTTCTTCTGATGTGTCCACTGAAATAGGTGACTTGCGCGGCGAATTGGATTAAAGTGAGGAGTGAACTGCGCATTTTGTCAACCTGACTCTCTGATCCTGAGCTACCATTGGTCAGTAACAAGATATTTATCGAGATGACCGGAGATAGCACAGTATACAGATTTTTCCTCAGAGTTTACTCTCGAAGCCTTCCCTGTAAACAGGTGTCCTGTAAGGCTGCGGAAGTGGGATGACATCTAACGTTGTGTGTGGTACCTTTTCCATAACCACAAGAGGTCCTAGGGACATCACTCAGTGTGTGAGTGACTTGGGTATCTCTCCCAGTCTGTATTCTAGTCTATTTTAGTCGTGTCTAAGCTTCACACATCAAAACCGACACTGTTTGCAGCTATGGCAAAGGGCGCCAATCTCGTGAAGTTTAGCCGTATGAACTAGACCGTGAAATAATACACAGGTTTAAGCTCAGTGCTATTTGTATAGCCGATGTTCAGACCAAAATGATCGGACAGAAGAAAACACTAAAAATGAACGAATTAACCAGTCCAAATGGAAAACAACAATACGTTTCCGTGAACACAAGTGTAAGCCGTCGACTAGTATGAATTCCCGGCAAATCCATGGTCTTTCGGCATCCACAATAAACTAAAGCAGCAGAGCAATATAGACCCACAGCCGGTTACGGCGCCATCTTTTCTGCACAAAATCAATCAAATCAAATAAGTCTCTTTCTATTTATGCCACAAATGTCGCAACTCCAGGTCTTCGTTGGATTTATTCATTTCGCACTCTTAATATTTAACTTAACTTGACTTTATATTTTTATACTGGTTTAGAAGACTCTGCAGAGTCTGTATACAACCAGTCTCTTGGAGGGTGGTAGGGTCAAACGTCTGGTCAGGCAAAATATACTGATCAGACATGTTAGTCAGGGTTAGGCAAAACATATTGGCCAAGACCCTCACCTCAGCTTCCTAGTAGCCACCCCTCGAAACAGGTTGTTTTCATGGCAGCCTGGCTAACTAGGCGAGGGATCGACGTAATCTCCGGGGTGGTGAGCGACACGCAGATGAAGCCAAGCATAGCACAACCACCCGTCATCAGCACGCTCGGGATGTGAGGAAAGCTACTGCAACCCGCCACTTCGGGGCACACAAAAGAGTAAACTAATCACTGTCGCATTCACAAACAACAAATTACCTTGGAGGGTGGTTAACCGATGTATGAGTTCATCTTACTATAACTCAAACACTAGAGCAAAGCAGACCCGCGCCGTGTTAGGTGCCATCTATGTTGCTCTTAACAAACCACCTAACCGTAGCCGATGTTATGCCATGACACACAGTTAGTCACCTCTTACTACATGCTCTCTGTGGGGGCAGTGGCGCTATTCTTGTCATTGTTATATACAAAGACCCCGTCAGACTACTCAATTATCAAATAACCCTAGTTACGAACTGAGTTGAACCCGATAACAAAACCAGCGACAACCATCTTAGATAAGACCTATCTATTTATGATGACACGGTCATTCCCATTGCGCAATTTAACGGACGTAACGTTAAATACTTTTGACGTGTTTGCCAATCCCTGACAGAGCCTCAAAAATGTCTTAAGACTTCGTGAACAGTTCGCGCAGTTCCTGCTGGGGGGTACAAAGTATAACTTCCAGTAACTGTTGTGGTTTAAACTTAGCCTTAAACTTTAAATCCTCTTATTTTGTGGTCGAGATGTTAACATTACTTCGAACTTTTCCTTTGGGGGCAAAGATTACCTTATTGTACATTGATGTCTACAGCCTCCGCATTTCTTTTTTTTCCCCCCGCTTTCTGTACCATTAATACATTTAAAGAAGGCGGGGGTTTGTAAATTGAAAATCCTTTACGTTTTGGCAAACTGGTGGTAGACATACATAGCGCTTTTACACGAAAGTAAGGAATAAGACAACAGTAACCAGCCAAAAGTGTCGAAGAAAGATCAAGACAGTTCAATAGTAGACATTGCAGTCGGGGATGAGGTGTTGAATGCTCACAATGAGTAAGATTACTTTTTCATGCGCCTTGAAAAAGGTGTTAAGCGTCGGGTTGCATCAGCTTTCCTCACATTTAGAGCGTACTGATGAAGGTGGGCCAGGGTCGTCCAAGCGGTTGTGCTATGCTTGGCTTCATCTGTGTGTCGCTCACTACTACGGGGATCACGTCAATTCCCTTATCTTGTTAGACAGACTGCCATGAAATAGCTTGTTTCCAGAGACACCTGCATGGAAGTGAGGTGAGGGTCTTTGTCAGTATATTTTACCTGACACTGACTAACATGTCCGATCAGTATATTTTACCTGACACTGACTAACATGTCCGATCAGTATATTTTACCTGACACTGACTAACATGTCCGATCAGTATGTTTTACCTGACCCTGACTAACATGTCCGATCAGTATGTTTTGTCTGACCCTGACTAACATGTCCGATCAGTATATTTTGCCTGACCCTGACTAACATGTACGATCAGTATATTTTGCCTGACCCTGACTAACATGTCCGATCAGTATATTTTGCCTGACCCTGACTAACATGTCCGATCAGTATATTTTACCTGACCCTGACTAACATGTCCGATCAGTATATTTTACCTGACCCTGACTAACATGTCCGATCAGTATGTTTTGCCTGACACTGACTAATATGTCCGATCAGTATGTCTTGCCTGACCCTGACTAATATGTCCAATCAGTATGTTTTGCCTGACCCTGACTAATATGTCCGATCAGTATGTTTTGCCTGACCCTGACTAATATGTCCGATCAGTATGTTTTGCCTGACGCTGACTAACGTATCCGATCAGTATGTTTTGCCTGACCCTAACATGTCCGATCAGTATGTTTTGCCTGACCCTAACGTGTCCGATCAGTATGTTTTGCCTGACCCTAACATGTCCGATCAGTATGTTTTCCTGACCCTGACTAATATGTCCGATCAGTATGTTTTCCTGACCCTGACATGTCCGATCAGTATGTTTTGCCTGAAAAGAAGAAAGTCACCTCTCCCCGAGATGAAGTATTAGTCAGTTCATTGTACCAGGACTCAACTTTTTGCACCTGTGCCATTCCTGACTGCGTTTCTTTCCCTAACCGTAAGCCAGGTAACTATTTACAGCTGAGTCGATGCCATCATATGTAAATTATAAAGCTATCATAGCGCCATCATTAGATCACCAAAAGGCCATCATGGAGTCCTAATAAAACCATCACAAGGTCCTCATATGGTCGTCAAAAGGCCATCATGGAGTCCTAATAAAACCATCACAAGGTCATCATATGGTCGTCAAAAGACCATCATGGAGTAATAATAAAGCCGTCACAAACTCCTCATATGGTAGTCAATAGGCTATAATAAGGACACGATAAACCTGGTACCTTTTGCCGCGATAAGAGAGCGATCTACCAGTCAGACTCATTTTTTCGTTCATAAATTCTCTTTGCCCCCCCCCCCTAATTTCTCCATCCGTATTTGTTTCATTTATAAAATGTCCATGTGATGTGCTCCATTTCTCTAAATATCCAAATTTGAAAGGCATCGATTTTTCTCTCGAATCATTTGTTGTTGTTTGCGAATAATCACAATGAGTAGCATTACTATTGTGTGCGCACTGAAAAGGATGTTAAGTGGCGGGTTGCAGTAGCTTTCACCACATCCCGAGCGTGCTGATGAAGGCGGACCGGGTGCTATGCTCGGCTTGCTTCATCTGCGTGTCACTCACTTTAAAGACGTCCATACTGAACCAGAAGGTGCACCAGAAACCATTATTTCCCTCAACATTCGCGTATGCAGTTATTATAAAGTGGTTGTACCGATGGCTACAACTATTAATATTTATGTTGCCATTCTAATAGTTTCTTTGTCAGCATTGTAAACCTTATTTTTTAAATATAAAAGGCAGACACACATACACATATTTCAACCAGTCATTTTGGTTTCATCAGACAGCTTTGCTTTTTTTTCTTAGTTCTTTGTTCAATGACTGGCATAACTCACGCCTTTAAAGACAAAGATCTTCAAACTCAGAACGGGACATTACAGACTCAAGGCCCATCCCTAAAGAATTAATATAAGGCGAGGCTGCGGCAACACTGTGGGTGTATTTAGTGAGAAAAAATAAATGAGAAAACAAATGTTTAACGTTCATTTAAATTAAATTTAATCAAAATTTTTTTAATGGGTATGGTCAGGTACCGCACTGAGACGAAAACACAAAACAAAACCTACGTTACGACCAATAGATCTTCATCAGGGACAACAAATAATATTATATCAGATAAGTAGACCATTTATTCCTTATATGTTGAGTTGCTAGTTCTGCATTGTTGTTATTGTTTCATGTACTTTTTCTAATCACTAAAGAATGGGTCTTAGAGACACCGCCACTTGAGATTTTGGAGCTCCCAAGCAGACACCAGAACATATCCTGCAGGACTTGCCCCACTTACGCAGGCCAAAGAGAGGCAGTCTAGTCCAGGGGAAGCGACCATGCTCGAAACGCTGTGGGTGACATGTGAAGACCTGAAACGCAAGCTTTCTTCGTGAATCTCACCGCGCGAGAAGCATAGCATCAGTTGATCAAAGAAATAGACGCAGAAGCAGAAGAAGAAGAAGAAGAAGAAGAAGAAGAAGAAGGAGGAGAAGAAGAAGAAGAAAAAGTAGAAGAACACTGTGGAAAAACCGATGCCTACAAACTAGAAAGCTAACACCCTAATACCTCAACCACACGATTCCCCCCCCCCCCCCCCCCCCCAATCCTTCCACTGTGTATACGGAAAACCAACAATAATAACAACGCAGAAGACATGGATGACTCATTACGAATTATGAGCATGGGATTTCCAACCAGGAAATCTCTCAGTCGACCAGGGCTTCCTTGTTGAGAACAGGGTAATGTAGCCACACTTTAGGAACGGGGAAATGCAGCCAGAACTAGAAATGGGGAAATGTAGATACAACTAGGAACGGGGAAATGTAGCCACACTTTAGGAACGGGGAAATGCAGCCACAACTAGAAATGGGGAAATGTAGCCACAGCTAGAAATGGGGAAATGTAGCCACAACTGTGAACGGGGAAATGTAACCACAACTATATGAACGGGGAAATGTAGCCACAGCTAGAAATGGGGAAATGTAGCCACAACTATGAACGGGGAAATGTAGCCACAACTAGAAATGGGGAAATGTAGCCACAACTAGGAACGGGGAAATGTAGATACAACTAGGAACGGGGAAATGAAGATACAACTAGGAACGGGGAAATGTAGATACAACTAGGAACGGGGAAATGTAGATACAACTAGGGTCAGACTGGGCTGAGTTCCGTTTGTGAATGAATTATTGTTTTGTTTAATTAAACCAAACACACACAGATACGCACAATAACACACATATTGCACACATAAACACACATATATGCACAAACATACACACACACCCAGACACACACATATACATAAATGTATACTACACACATATACATAAATACATACACTTAAATACAAACACACCCATACACACATCCACTTACACTTACATTCACAAACATTCACACATTCACATACACACAGGCACACACATACACATGCACATATATACATGATGTTCGTCCATCACATGTGATGAAGACCACTCTTTTTGTCCAGCCGTGTGGACAGTCTTTTCTCTTGCTATACCCGCTGAAATGGTGACTTACGCGGTGATTTGGATTAAAGTGAGGAGTAAACTGCGCCTTTTGTCAACCTCAATCTCTGGTCCTGAGCTACCCTTGACCAGTGACAAGATATTTATCGAGACGACTGAAGATATCACAGGATGCAGATTTGTGTAGGGTTTACTCCTGACATTCATACACACATAAACACGCACCTGCACACGCAAACACACAGATACACGCACACACACACACACTTACACATACACACACGCGCGCAAATATACACCATCATATACACACATACATGCACACACAGACAAATAACAGGACGCATACATTGCTAAACGTTCTATCCGGTGTAAGGATCGGTTCGATTATTTGGGTATGTCCTGTTTTTATTCTGACTGTTGTAATCTGATAAGTGCAGTGGAAGACCAACCACCTTTCACTGCAAAATGTACGGCGTTTATCTCCCGCTAACCACCCCACACCAGTCGACCCATCTGTAAAGAAGTTCAACTATAAATGGGTACCCGGCCTACGGTCAGGAGAAGGAAACGCAGTAACGGTGGTAGCTGTAAACTCTCTTTTACACAAGATGCGGCTTAGCACAATGAATCCTTTACCCCTTCATCCCCTACAGCGGTTTCTGCAATGAGATTGCTATTTTAATGTAAGGTCATATATTCAACGGAGTTGTGCCCAAGTGAAAAATAGGACCACTGTACCCTGCTAACACACTGTAAAATGTTTACTAAAGAGGGCTGGGTATGGGACCAGCAACATTGCCTTGTAAAATTGCTATTGAAACCGCCACTGCAAATGATCGGATACAGGCTCCCTGTATAAAGTTCAGTTGTAACGACAGCTACATGCGTCACTTGTCAGGAGAAAAATAGGTCATATAATGTACTGGAAAACTGGTGTTACCAGCACACTGCAACGGCTTTAGTGCGTTCAGAAAAACGTGTCGTTATGATCTATACATTATCTTAATAATGCATGTGCCTCTACTGTCATTACGACGCTAACATGTTATTCAGCAATATTATGTAGATTACACGGATCTATCCAAACTGACGTTCTTTTTGTTATTTTTATAGTTATCGTTGATACACACAACACATTTCACAGTGCTTCCGTTAATTGATAGTACATTCAGAACTACAGGCGAAATCTTCGTTTATCTTAAGGGAATGAGTAAATGGGGGATAGCGAGATATGAGCTGGACGTCCCGCTCGCTTAAGGAAAGTGAAGCGTGTGAAATAGCTTCTCATTTCCAGGTGTAGAGATCGACGCTGGATTCACTGTTCGGCTTGCCATTAAGGAGTTTCCATGGCAATGGCCTCTCCTACATTATTGTATCTCCAGCAGCACCTTCATTATGGGTCCCCTGTTTCTCACAGAGCCTGATGTGGGTCGCGACCGAGTACCCAGCAGTATAACTGGGCTGGCAAATTGGGCTCATTAACCTTAGTTGGCAGCCAGTCTAAGAGACTGTAAACTCGGATATGCGAAGCTCGTTAGCGTGTTCGGGCAGTTCGCCTAGGAGAAGATGAACTCTGATTTTAAGCCTACAAGTCCCAGAGAGTGCTGGCTAGGGACGAAGAGAGTATCATCAGATGTCTCGAGTAGCTATCATTTGCGGACAACGACTCCACTGCCTTGCGGAAACCTGGGGAGAGGGTATGACTACGGCAGTTAACCCAGACAGAAAATCCGGAATGGTAGCACCTAAGGCAGATGGTTTCAAAATTGCGAACTCATTCCGGAAGCTTCTGCAGCTACGCTGGTGCCAAATTGTCATGCTTTACATTCCTTTGGATTACACCAGCGAGAGATCCTGCAGTTTAGGCAGTCCGTTTTCTAGACTACATTCTGCGACTTAAGCCCTTTCAGGGTTTGGTAGCGGGAGATTGAGAACGAACGAAGTCAAGCCAAGCTAAGCTAAGCCAAGCCAAGCCAAGCCAAGCCAAGCCAAGCCAAGCCATGCCAATCCAAGCCAAGCCAAGATACAATGGATACATAAACGAGGGATCACACGCATAAAAATGTGCAGCAGAACTAACAGATACAGTAAAGCAGTAAACCTGGCACTGCTAGACACAAGCACATACTAGGATCCGGTCAGGAAACCTCTTCATAACCTGATACTGATAGACACAAGCATATACTAGGATCCGGTCAGGAAACGTCTGCATAACCTGGCACTGCTAGATACAAGCACATACTAGGATCCGGTCAGGTAACCCCTTCATAACCTGGCACTGCTAGATACAAGCACATACTAGGATCCGGTCAGGTAACCCCTTCATAACCTGATACTGATAGACACAAGCATGACAACAACAAAAAGTAGATATATATAAATATATTTATATGATCGCATATATAATTTAGGAGATGTTCCATAGCAGGCTAAGTACAACTGCTAACTATAGACTGTAGTGGTTCAAGTGTCTAATTGCTGCACAAATAACACTGACAGTATTAGCGTAAAATCCCCAGCTCTACAAGGCCATCAGCTGAAATAGTTTAAGTGTTCACTGTGCTAAATTTTCATGTCCTTCTATGGACACTGGAAGGAAAGCAGAAAAAGAGGTTGCCTTAAGACAACCGGATAAAATAATAACGGTCAGGCTGTCGCTTTTTAAGCTTTTATTGAAATCACCGTTGTCCGTTTGCATGGACTTCTATTTCTCCTATTTTAAACAAGATCCACATAAGCCAGAGAGCTGAAATTGTATACACAGTCACACTGCAACATCCAAGGCAACGAGGAGGCAGACAGACTGGCAAAAGAAGGTGCAAGGCTACCACAAACAGATACCAATATGACGTACGAAGAGTCAAAACGGCTTATCAAAGCCAGGTACATTACCAAATGGGAAACCGAACATACTGGTTACACCAAAAACGATGCCTATTACCAGTTGAACCGAAGAGAGCAGGTCGTTGTCTTCAGACTTCGCACTGGCCACAATAGACTGAGGTACCACCTATTCAACAAATTGAAGATAGGGTGTACCGACGAATGCCCGTGCGGTACTGGTAAAATGACCACTGAACATCTGCTGCAGAACTGCCCGACATACGGGGATCAGAGAGATCAGATGTGGCCATTGCCAGTGGAACTGCAAGACAAGCTCTATGGTAGTGGCGAGAGTCTCAGGATGACCGCCGCTTTTTTCGAAAAAATAATGGTTACTGTCTGACTGTGTACGCAGAAGAAGAAGAAGAAGTATACACAGCTTCTACTAGGTATTACATGGAGGAGTAGGATTAAACATGGAAAACAAAGCATATACTGATTGCAGATAGACATAGGACAGCGTTTGAGAAGACACGCCACACCATACGATGATGAAAACAGTCCTTGAACATGTTGTGGAAGACGCTTCTCTGCTCGGATTGTTCGTATGAGTCACATTCGTTATCGTCATGGACTGTAGTCACATCCATTTTCCTCAAACACAACTTACTATGGTCTGATAAGACGGAATGAGTTAATGAAACATTCAATGATCAGTAGGTTGAAGTGTTGAATATATAGTATTCACCATTCGGGTTCTGGTAAAACATAAGCGTACATTTTTCTAAAATAATGAAACAAAATTATCATCCACAAAGAAAAAAAATTTTTTCGCTGCGAGCAGGGTTCGAACCTGCGCGGGAAGATCCCATTGGATTTCAAGTCCAACGCCTTAACCACTCGGCCATCACAGCACATGTGATTGGTTGATTATCAAACAATAAAAGACTACTTTACACTCCTAATTGTTCGATCGCTGCAGAAGTACCGGTCGTCAGATCCCCGCCTTGTCGATCACTATGCCAGAGCAAACCACATCGAGGTCCCTGCAGATAAGCATACAGACATTAGCGAAGAGCTAAAGGGGCACGAAAACATAAATACGGCTCCTGAAGAGCACATGATGGCCAAACTAACAATGCGCGAAATGGAAGAGGCTATGAGAACACTAAAGAGAAGGAAATCTCCCGGAAAAGACGGGATAACAAACGAAATGCTGATGGGGCTGGGCCAAACAGCGAAGGAAAAACTACTATCAGTCCTGAACCAAAGCTGGAAAAGGGGTATTGTACCCCAGGCATGGAAAGATGCAATACTGGTACCAGTACCAAAAACAGGAAAGGACAAAACAGATCCGAATGGATACAGGCCCATAAGCCTACTGAGCTGTGTCGGCAAGCTGATGGAACGGATGATAAACACCAGACTGATGTGGCATCTGGAAGAAAAACGAATACTAATTCCACAGCAAGCCGGCTTTAGACAGCACAGATCCACTGAGGACCAGGTCATCCTCATAGCCCAGGAGATAGAAGATGCCTACCAGGCACAGAAACACACAGTAGCTGTTTGGGTGGACCTGGAAAAGGCATTTGACAAAGTCTGGAAGGATGGACTTAGAGTCAAGCTAAGAAGAAGTGATGTTTGTGGGAAGATGTACAAGTGGATCAACCACTACCTCAAACAAAGAACGGCCAGAGTCCAAGTACAAGGGCAGATGAGCAAAAAGGTGACACTCGAGCAGGGAGTACCCCAAGGGGGAGTACTGTCACCCACACTCTTCCTGGTATATATAAACGATATTACAGAGAATATACCAAGAAGAGTCCATAGCTCAATGTTTGCAGACGATCTGGCTATGTGGACCTCTGAAAAGAATCTCACCATAGCAAGAAATCGGATGCAAACGGCCCTAACATCGCTGGAAGAGTGGGCGAACTCATGGCTGGTCAAAATAAACGAGGAGAAAACCACGTGCACAATATTCTCGCTCTCATTAAAACCCCAAAGTACCAAATTAAGCCTAAATGGCAAAATCCTGCAGCCAAACGACAACCCAACCTATCTGGGAGTCACATTTGATCGGCGCATGACATGGAAAAGTCAGATTGAGAGAAACCGAATGAAAGCCAGAGAAAGAATGGCGATCATGAGGAAACTTGCTGGCACAAGCTGGGGAGCAGACGAAGGCATACTAAAGAAACTGTACACTGGAAGAGTGAGACCAGTTCTCGAGTATGGCATCGCGGCATGGACAACAGCAGCGAAGGCGAACTTCGATAAAGTTAACAAACTTCAAAACCAAGCTATGAGAATCATAACTGGTGGAATGAAGTCAACGCCAATTGTAGAACTTGAAAAGATTACAAAACTGCAATCCATGACCGACAGAAGAGACTGCAGAGCCCAGCTGCAGTCAGAGAAACTCCGAAGACTGACGGACCATCCAATGTACCAGAGGCTAAACAATTTGGGAACTGGGAAACTAAAGCGGAGAAACTTTGCAGAAATAGCCAAAGCAAAGATGCACGAAGATCCCATAAACGCACTAACAACACCAAAACCCATCACTACTGTACGAAAACCTACTTGGAGGCAGGATATATTTCCAGAGGTGGTAGAAAATATACCAGGTATTGCAAACAAAAACTGCCAGACCGAAAAAGAAAGGAGAGACACTACCTTAAGCTTCATAACGAAAAGCTACCCAAGCATGGACTGGACCCATGCATACACCGACGGTTCTGTAACAAACACTACACAGAACGGAGGGGCAGGAGCATTCCTGAACCTACCAAATGGCAGAAAAATAACACTGTCATTCGCTACTGGTAAGTACACGAGCAATTTCAGAGCAGAGGCAGAGGCACTGAGGGCGGCAGTGGAAGAAATGGTAACACACAGTGAAAATGAGAGCCATATAGTCCTGCTGACAGATGCTCTCGAAGTAGTCACAGCGCTAAAAAGCCAGAAAAACACTGAGCTTAATGACTTAAGAGCAGCACTCTGCAAACTGTGCCAACAGTCCGCACCAAAAAGGGTAGTGGTACAGTGGGTTCCGTCACACTGCAACATCCAAGGCAACGAGGAGGCAGACAGACTGGCAAAAGAAGGTGCAAGGCTACCACAAATAGATACCAGTATGACGTACGAAGAGTCAAAACGGCTTATCAAAGCCAGGTACATGTCCAAATGGGAAACCGAACATACTGGTTACACCAAAAACGATGCCTATTACCAGTTGAACCGAAGAGAGCAGGTCGTTGTCTTCAGACTTCGCACTGGCCACAACAGACTGAGGTACCACCTCTTCAACAAATTGAAGATAGGGTGTACCGACGAATGCCCGTGCGGTACTGGTAAAATGACCACTGAACATCTGCTGCAGAACTGCCCGACATACGAGGATCAGAGAGAGCAGATGTGGCCATTGCCAGTGGAACTGCAAGACAAGCTCTATGGTAGTGGCGAGAGTCTCAGGATGACCGCCGCTTTTTTCGAGAAAATAATGGTTACTGTCTGACTGTGTACGCAGAAGAAGAAGAAGAAGATCCCCGCCATGTCATTTTTCGTTTCTGGATTTAAAATCATTCACAACTAAATAAATGTTAGTATCATGCAAATGAAAGGTTGAAGCAATAGAAAGACACTCAGGTAGGAGCAAGAATACTTTTCGTTTAAATTATAAAAATGATACGTTATAAAATCTACTGTATGTTTCCACTAGATCGCCGATTTAGCTTGACCTAACTTGACGTTTTTATACTCACACTCACTGGTTTAGAAGACTCATCAGAGTCTGTTTAAAACCAGTTACATTTGCATTACCCTGCTTAGGCTCTGTGAGTGAGGTTGACAAAAGGCGCAGTTTCTTCCTCACTTTAACTTTAATCCAAATCTCCGCGCAAGTCACCCATTTCAGCGGACACAGCAAGAGATACGACTGTCCACACGGCTGAACAAAGAGAGTGGTCTTCATCACTTGTGATGGACAAACTATCACCCTGTATTACCGAAAAAAACAAAACAAAAAAAATCCCTGTCCTAAAAACTATGCGCATCCAATCTATTCTTAATTGCATTAACTGTCTTTGCCTCCACTACTTCCTGTGGCAATCATGCATTCCAAGCATTCACCACTCTTCGGCTAAAGAAATATTTCCTAATATCTAATCTGGACCTTTCTTTAGTTAATTTCCAGCTATGCTCTCTTGTTCTTGTTGGTGGTTGTATTTTGGAAAACTTGTTATAGTTTAATTTAACCTTTCCTGTGATCATCTTATAACCCTGTATTAAGTCACCTCGAATTTATTTTCCTTTTTGAATAACGGGATCACTCCTGCATCTTTCCAATCTCTTGGAACAATCCCTTTTGCAAGTGATTAAGAACATAATATAGTCAATGGTTTTGCTAGTTGGTCTCTAATTTCAAATATCAATTTTGGATGATTATCATCTTGAACTGGACATTTCTACACTTTTAATCTCTCCAATTGTTAAAAAGCCATTTTCTTCGTAATACAGATTGATTTTAATCCCACTATATCCATTTCACATTGTAAAAAATATATATAGGCTCTGGGATATTGGAGCAGTTTTCTTTCGTGACGACAAAGTATTGATTTAGTACATTAGCTGCCTTTTTATTTTCTATGATTATTTTACCTGACCATCATCCTATTTCTATACGACCCACGAGGACTTTTTCCAAATTTCAATAATCTAGCCCATCATTCACCTCATTATCATCATCATCTGGTTGATCAGTCCTAAGACTGGTTGTACGGTTGTCAGGATCACCGCGTGGAGGTGTAGAAGAGTCTTGGCAGGTCTGATTCGCTGGCACTAGCGCTATCAGTCGGCTATGGGTCGCTGACCGCCGCAGCTCATACGCTGCTCAACGCCTCGATCCCGTCTCTCCATTTGACCCTACCCTTTGGTTTACCAGTTCTAAGAGCACATCCAGGAGATCAGTCGCTCTTGGCAAATATCGACGAGTGTAGGTACTGATGGTTCATGTAGCTTGCTGGTTGTACACACTCCTACTCCGTCATGTCAGGCGGCTCTCTCTCTCTTTCTCTCTCTCTCTCTCTCTCTCTCTCTCTCTGTCTGCTGGTCTCGCGTATAATTTCAAAATCTTGCAAGCTGGTTAATCGACTTGGTTACTTTCTTATTCTTCTTCTTCTTCTTCTTCTTCTTCTTCTTCTTCTTCTTCTTCTTCTTCTTCTTCTTATGCTTTCGGGTTTTCTGATCATGCTAAATCTTCAGTCTTATCCCCAGGATGAAATCCACAGTCCTATCCAAGTCTGACTTGTTCAAAAAATCGGTCGTTGATAAACTTCAAATGTCACCTCTATCTTTAAAATAACAGCATACGACATGGCCCGCGGAAATATTCAAAATTCGCTGTCCAGCCCACGGTCTGGATGAAGTTGCACATGCCTTGACTACACTCTGGGCCCCTCTAAGGTCTACCTACATGTCTAATGGTAACACAGAGTTTGGTCGTCTATGGGGGAGACGTTGGGTGGAGGGAGTGATGCATTCGATTAGTTAGTTAGTTGTACATAGCAAGCGAAGATGGAGACAGCGTCAGACATGTCTATTCAGATGGGAGCGCAAGTGACTGTGCAGCCCGTTCTGAGCGCAACAAACTCTACAGCACGTACTGCACACGCAAACTCCACAGCACGTATTGCACACGTAAACTCTACAGCGCGTATTGTACACGTAAACTCTACAGCACGTATTGCACACGTAAACTCCACAGCACGTATTGCACACGTAAACTCTACAGCACGTATTGCACACGTAAACTCTAAAGCACGTATTGAACACGTAAACTCTACAGCACGTATTGAACACGTAAACTCTACAGCACGTATTGCACACGTAAACTCTACAGCACGTATTGCACACGCAAACTCCACAGCGCGTAATGCACACGTAGACAGCACGTATTGCACACGTAGACAGCGTTAATAATTGGACAGTTTTGTATTCTGACCTTTTGTACAATTCGCTTTTCCTGCGCCTTGGTAATGGTTTTTACTCAGGGAGGCGAGTACATGTGTAGATGGCAGTGCTACAGGCTGAGCGGTTCAGAGCAAGCAGCTCTCAGACATCGACATCAATGGAACATGAAGAAACTAGAAACCTTATGACGTACCGGGCATCAGCTTATTATGTGGTGATGACCAGTATCATTCTTAGCCGAATTGCTTTCCCGATGCGCAAGTCATGTGCCAATTTACAGCGGAGTAAACCGGGGCGTTTCTAGGCCGTGGATCTAACCTGGGGCTTTTCCCTTAAGAGACAAGCTTCTTCTTCTGCTGCGTTCAGGCTTTTTGGTCATGCTATATCTGTAGTCCCGTCGCCAAGATGACGTCCAGAGTCCTCACCAGGTCAGGGTAGCAGCCCCACAGTCTCCTCCAGATCAGGGTGGCAGCCCCACAGTCTCCTCCAGATCAGGGTGGCAGCCCCACAGTCCCCTCCAGATCCGGGTGGCAGCCCCACAGTCTCCTCCAGATCCGGGTGGCAGCCCCACAGTCTCCTCCAGATCCGGGTGGCAGCCCCACAGTTCTCTCCATGTCCGGGTGGCAGCCCCACAGTTCTCTCCATGTCCGGGTGGCAGCCCCACAGTTCTCTCCATGTCCGGGTAGCAGCCCCACAGTCTCCTCCAGATCCGGATGGCAGCCCCACAGCTCTCTCCATGTCCGGGTGGCAGCCCCACAGTTCTCTCCATGTCCGGGTGGCAGCCCCACAGTTCTCTCCAGGTCCGGGTGGCAGCCCCACAGTCTCTCCAGATCAGGGTGGCAGCCCCACAGTTCTCTCCAGATCAGGGTGGCAGCCCCACAGTCTCCTCCAGATCCGGGTTGCAGCCCCACAGTCCCCTCCAGATCCGGGTTGCAGCCCCACAGTCTCCTCCAGATCCGGGTGGCAGCCCCACAGTCTCCTCCAGATCCGGGTGGCAGCCCCACAGTTCTCTCCATGTCCGGGTGGCAGCCCCACAGTTCTCTCCATGTCCGGGTGGCAGCCCCACAGTTCTCTCCATGTCCGGGTAGCAGCCCCACAGTCTCCTCCAGATCCGGATGGCAGCCCCACAGCTCTCTCCATGTCCGGGTGGCAGCCCCACAGTTCTCTCCATGTCCGGGTGGCAGCCCCACAGTTCTCTCCAGGTCCGGGTGGCAGCCCCACAGTCTCTCCAGATCAGGGTGGCAGCCCCACAGTTCTCTCCAGATCAGGGTGGCAGCCCCACAGTCTCCTCCAGATCCGGGTTGCAGCCCCACAGTCCCCTCCAGATCCGGGTTGCAGCCCCACAGTCCCCTCCAGATCCGGGTGGCAGCCCCACAGTCTCCTCCAGATCCGGGTGGCAGCCCACAGAGACAAACATTCTACTGGATATTTGACTTTTGGATGCAGCTTGCGTAACGGTGTTGTACAATATTTTTTTTTTAATTCTATTTTTTCCCTTATATTTTGGTAATAAGTAAGTCCCTGTTGCGGAGTACAATTGTTTACATTTCCATATGTGCAATAAACAAATACTGTAACACAAGTTATCAGAATACCTTGGATGTTGAACAAGAAAAACACAGCCTATAGCAACTGGACATAGAAGAAAATTGTCTATTACCTTCTAAGGTAAAAATTGGGTGCCCTTCAGCAGATTTAACCTCTGGTTAACAATGAAGTGTTAGAGGTAAGGTGGCCAGTTTCCCTCTTCGCTGCCTTTTTCTTCCCTTACCGTAAGGCATGTACCAATTTACAGCAATTGGGTCGACTTGAACGTGACGGTTGCGGGAGTTCAGCCGTACACCTTTACCCTGAAACATAAAGGCTTTTCCTCTCCATTAATCAAGCGCTCCATTACTTCTGTATGTAAAGTAAGAAACATGTCCTTTACAAAACGGCGTTACTTACAACTGTCACCCTATATGGTTGTTATAAGTTTCTTGGCAGGTGTGCAGTACGATAGGTTACCATTGCTGTCCACACGCGGAGAGGGATAGCACCGAGCAATAACCACGTGTCGTGTCCGATATACTGAATAGGGCGTTTTTGTTCTTCTTCTCCTTCTTTCTTATTCCTCTTCGTTCGTTCTAAATCTCCCGTTGCCGGCACAGCCCCCATGAAGGAAGAACATATTTTGCAGTCCTGTCCACTGTATGCCGACAAAAGAAGAAGCATGTGGCAACAGCCAGTGTCCTTCCACGAGAAGCTGTACGGAAGCGTACAGAGCCTTGAGTCGACTGCTGCCTTTGCAGTCATTGAAGTTGAGGTCTGAAGACGAACGAGGAAGAAGAAGAGGAAGAAGAATCTCCCGCTACTGGGCCCTGAAAATGACTTTGCAAGTAGCGTGATGTTGTCCGGAGAGCTGAATGCGTTGTGTCGTAGTTTACAGCTTGACTGCGATATGTTCACCTTTCGGTCCGACATATCCGACTTCAGAAGGCATTTTTCAGTACTGGGTTAGCATTCCCTCCTCGATCCATTCTCTTTAGCAAGTCTGCTCTGTTACAGTCAGTTAGTTATCCAGGATCACCGTGGAGAGGTGTAAAAGGGTCTTGGCAGTCAGATATGGGTCGCTGACCGCTGCAGCTCATGCACTGTTTAGCATCTTGAACCAGGCTGTTATTCTAACCTTGAGCGCTGGAATTGTCAATTACTACTAATGTGAGTAGCGTGTTCTTTGCAGAGCGTCTCTTTTTTACAACTGTTAATCTACGAGGCCGATTTTTTTGTTTTTTTTGTTTTTTGTTGTTGTGTGTGTGCGTTGCACTGTGGTTTTTATTTTGCGTCTGTCGGCCCAGTGCATCCGACTTCAGCATGCATTTTATGTAAGGGTCTGCTTCCTCTTGCATTTTCTAAGGGTTTGCTTCCCCGGGGTAACGGCCAGTGCTGTGATGGGGATCGAAACCAGCACCTTCTGGTTGTGAGCCGTGTCACTTAACCACTAGCCCACGCTGTCCACCGAGGACGATTTGAAAAGTTTGACCTCCGGCGCCAGGACTATGACAGCATGTATGACACCTGTATGAAAATAATATTTAATGAAGCGACTATAAGGGGCATGTAGTAGCATGTGCCTTGAACGTGACGCAGCGAACAGAAGGCAATAAAATGGCGGCCTACATAAAAACATGGAGAAACAACGTGATCTTGTTGAATTTCTGAGAACAGGAGGTTGTGTGACCATTGATATGTATTGAAACATGATTGCGGTGACTACGGTATATGGTGATGCCTGTGTGCATGTCAGTACTATCAGGAGGTGGACACGGACTGTAAAAGTCGACATTCCATCCCTGAAGAACCTGCATGACAAGGATGGTCTATTTTCTAACTCGATTTGAACTTAGACCTGAAAGCTTATGTCTCGTCATATGTTGCACCATTTCTCCCTATTTGGCAAGTTCGTCTGCTTTTGATATTGCAGTAAGTAGATCAACCAGAAATTCCCACCAAAATCTTTGACATGCATATGGCTCAGCAAACGATGCATAGACAATGGGGGTTGTTGTTTGCGAATGCCCACAATGAGTGACTCTTTTGTGCGCCCTGACAAGGACGTTAAGTGGCGGGTTGCAGTAGCTTTCCTCACATCCCGAGCGTGCTGATGAAAGTGGACCGGGGTCCTCCAGGTGGTTGTACTATGCTTGGCTTCATCTTCATGTCGCTCACTACTACAGTGATCACGTTGATCCCTCACCTCGTTAGTCAGGCTGCCATGAAAACAGCCCGTTTCCAGGATGGGCTGCGAGGAAGCCGAGGTGAGGGTCTTGGCCAGTATATTTTGCCTGTCCCTGACTAACATGTCTGATCAGTATATTTTGCCTGACCAGACGTTAGTCTTCCTCCCCTACAATGGTGGTAAAAAGCATCGCCATGAAACTAACAAATGAAGAGATTCTGCAATAACTTCAATACCGAAACTGCAGCCATGAAGCAGGCAACAGAAACCCTCATAAACTGTAAGCAACAGGCCGAACGACTAGTAATTGTTGTCACAAATGCCCTATAAGTGCTAACATACGTCAAGAAAGAACAGCAAACAATCCAACTTGGCTGAAAAGATGGGCCATGTGATACACGGGTTCTACGGACATATGGCTAGCCCCAATCCAAATGACAATATAAATCAACTTACAAGGAAGGATCAGAACACCATTGTCCGACTGAGAACCCAACACATCCCACTAAACAGGCACCTGAACAGAATCAAACCTTAACACACTCCTGAGGGCTAGCTGTGTACACACCCATATACAACAGTTGATGATACGTTGGTCATCATCTATTTGAGTGCTCTACCCCCGAGACCAGATAAATGGCCCACTTTGTATGTCACTATACAACTTAACTTAACGCCTGTATACTCATATACTGGAGCAGAGTCTGTATACAACCTAGTTTCTTGGAGGCCTGTTAACCGATGTGCGAGTCCAATTTAATTTAAAAGATTCAAACATAAGAGCAAAGTAGACCCGCAGTCTTTTAGGCGCCATCTAAGCTACTCCTAACAAATCACTTATCCATGGCCTGTGTTATGCCAACAGCTGATAAAACACGTGCAGATACCATTACATGGCACTGGGCCGAAAGACGATAGCCCAGATGCTGCTAGATTCGTAACAACAAGAATCATCACACAAAAATGAGCTTAACGCCCTATAGACAACCGAAATATTACTCCCCGCACTCGATCAGACACATTGAAGACTCACACAATGTTATAATCTTATGAGATTATCATGTAAGCTTCTAGATTGATTGTTGTCACGTAGGTACAGGTAGCTGTGATGGCCGAGTGGTTAAGGCGTTGGACTTGAAATCCAATGGGATCTTCCCGCGCAGGTTCGAACCCTGCTCGCAGCGAAAACATTTTTTAAATTTTGTTTTTGTGTTTTTATATTGATGTTTATTCAAATTAAAAATCACAGAGAATAGACTTAATGGTTGTGAGTTAGGCTTGTAATCTCAATCTACCAGGTTCAAGTCTCGTGGTGACAGACAGGGCAGGTGATTGTATCACTGCTACTTTGAGTAAACCCAGTTGTAAATGGTTACCTGATATAGTAGGAAAATTGTCAGGTAGCCACCGTGGGTGCTAATGAGTTCTGTGCTTTTTTCGTCTGCATTTTCAGCTATGGAAGGTACGGAGCACATCCAGATGTAAAGAAGTCAGTCCTATTAACTATTTTCCATTTACTTTCTTAACTTTGCACTGACGCGGCGAAGCGTAGTGGGGAGCTGTAGGTCTCATACTTGGGCCAGGGATCAAGATGCTGAGCTGCAGTGGTCAGCGACTCGTAGCTGACTGCTAGTGTCAGGACCAGCGAACCAAAGCTGCAAAGACCCTTCTACACCTCCGCGCGGTGATCCTGGATAACAGGCTGCAGCAGGGCAGACTGGCTAAGGAAAAGGGATCGAAGAGGGAATGCTAACCCGTACTAAAAAAATGCTTGCTGAAGTCGGATGTGTTGGACCGAAAGGTGTAAATATCGCAGTCAAGCTGTAAACTATGACACGACGCATTCCGTTCTCTGGACTACATTCTGCTACTCAGGCCCTTTTAGTGTTTGGTAGTGGGAGATTGAGAACGAACGAAGCCAAGCCAAGCCATACTTGGGCCCGATGTGTTGTGACTGCTGTGTGCCCGTGTTAGTATAGGATGTCTTTAATATCATCCACCTTCCTCGTGGTCTCCCTTTCTCCCTGAACCCCGATCTCCTACTGTTGTTGTTTTTTATGACAGCGGATCTCGTTTTATTCTCGTGAGATGGCGCTAAAACACATTACTTTCTGTTTATGCATGCATTTTTGGGAGGGTTAGACTTTCCCTCTTCGAACCATTTTCCTAAGCCAGTCTGCCCTAATGCAAGCTATTATTCAGGATCAGCAGGTAGAGATGTACAAGTGTTTTGGCAGCTCTTGATAGCGTGTTACAGTGGCTCTTCTTGTATTTTGGCTTGGCTTGGCCTCGTTCGTTCTCAATCTCCCGCTACCAAATCCGGACACGGGCCTAAGTGGCAGAATGTAGTCCAGAGAACGGAATGCGTTGTGTTGTAGTTTATAGCTTGACTGCGATATTTGCACCTTTCGGTTCAACACATCCGACTTCACCAAGCATTTTTTGAGTACCTGATTAGCATTCCCTCCTTAATCCCTTCTCCTTAGCCAGTCTGCTCTGTTGCAGCCTGTTATCCAGGATCACGGCGTGGAGATGTAGAAGGGTCTTGGCAGCTCTCGTTTGCTGGCCCTAACGCTAGCAGTCAGTTATGG
Source organism: Ariolimax columbianus (assembly GCA_036924085.1). Classification (NCBI taxonomy): domain Eukaryota; kingdom Metazoa; phylum Mollusca; class Gastropoda; order Stylommatophora; family Arionidae; genus Ariolimax; species Ariolimax columbianus. The sequence goes on from JAVGWX010000013.1 coordinate 49,034,875, forward strand.
GTCGATGACCGCTGCAGCTCATGCGCTGCTCAGCATCTTAATCCCTTTGTATTTTAATCTTCTGCTATTTCGTTCGTCTTCAAACTTCGACTTCAAAAGCAGCAGTCAGTTCGATGGTCTGTGCACTTTCATACAGATTCTGATGGAAGAACACTGGTAGCTACCACGTACTACTCCTTTCACAAGTGACTGAAACATGTGCTCCGCTGTCATGGGCGCTGTGACACAGGTATTAAAGTCCGTAGTGTCAATCTTGAATTCGTCTCTCTTCTTTCCATACACTCTTGCTTAATTTTACGCTGTCCAACAATCACACTCTTGTTTCATTTTACTCTGTTGAACAGTCACACTCTTGTTTCATTTTACCCTTTCCAACAGTCACACTCTTGCACAACTTTCACACGCGCCTTCAGGGTGAGGCCCTTCCATTGCACTTTGGTTGGGCTAGCTTCTGAGAACGAACAAACCTAGCACAGGTGCATACAGACGCACACATGCATCCAAGCACTGGTTTATGCGTCTTAATATCACACACTGACTACGGTCTGGGGTGGAATATGGGCAGTAGAAACTAGTGAGGCAAACACGTAAAATAAAACATTGAATTCATTTTAAAGATGGCACCAGTCTGTTGCGTCTTGTGCGCAGCCGGAAGATGATGGCTGGTTTGTTGTCTGAAAATTTCATGGTAGGCCCCATTTTCAATAAGGCGAGGATAAGCTATTTTCCATTTTTATTTGAACGTAGCTCTGACAATTGCTTCTGTCTTGTCATATATTGTTGATATGTCTCTTTATCGCAGTGGTCCTCACTCTTTGGCAAGTCTGTCTGCTTTTTCATATTGCAATAAATAGATCAACCATAAATTCCCACTCTGCACTCATGCATATAGCTCAGAAAAAGATGTCACAGAAAATGATGAGGAAGCATCATCGACCTCATAAAACTAAAAAATGAAGTCTGCTTAACAGTAGGTGTCACCTATAAATGGTGAGAGAGTCCAGATGCTGCTAGATCCATAACAACAACAACAACAACGAGGACAAAAATTAGTTCGCCGCCCCATCGCCTCACTCGATCCAAATATTACTCCCCTCACGCGATCAGGCACATTGATGCCGCTTATACACCATGTTATAATCTTGTAAGCTTATAGATTGGTCGTTATCACGTAATCATAGGCAGCTGTGATGGCCGAGTGGTTAAGGCGTTGGACTTGAAATCCAATGGGATCTTCCCGCGCAGGTTCGAACCCTGCTCGCAGCGACTACTTTTTGAAAGTGTTTTTGTTGGTTTTGATATTGATGACATCACAGAGAATCGGTTCCTCTAAGGTTGTGAATTTGGCTTGCCTTCTCACTCTACCATGTTCGAATCTCGTATTTCCCATTTTGACATACCTGGCAGGTTCTATTTTGAGTAAACCCATCTATAAATTATTACCAGACACATTAGACATTAAGGAATATTTTTTTAGTCAGAGAGTGGTGTCTGCTTGGAATGCATTGCCAGGGGAGGTAGTGGGAGGCATTGCTTTTAGAGCAAGGGAATGTAAATGTAACTGGTTGTATACAGACTCTGCAGGGTCGTCTAAACCAGTATAAAGACGTTAAGTTAAGTTATATGCCACGTGTTAGAGTTAGTCGCCTGTTACGACATCCTCTCTGTGAGGCAGTGCTGCTATTTTTGTCCTTGTCTTTGTCCGACATACAACTGAGTTGATGGTAGACATCATCTTCAATATGGCGATCACAAGCTATTTCCATTTTGATCTGAACGTAGCCCTGACAATTGCTACTGTCTCGTCATTTGTTGATGATGTGTCGCTTTGTCGCAGTGCTCCTTACTCTTTGGCAAGTCTGTCTGCTTTTTCATATTGCAATAAATAGATCAACCATAAATTCCCACTCTGGACTTCCATTAAGATTATCATGGAAGGACACTGGTTGTTGCCACGTGCTACTCCCTCCACTAGCGTGTGACAGACAAGACTTCAACAGGTGTTCCTCTGACATAGACGCTGTGCCACAGGTACAAAGGTCCGTAATTGTTTTTTTGTTGTGTATAGTGTTTACCTCTTTGTATTCTACTGGTTGAGGCACGCCGTTTCCATCCCGGGCCGCAGCCTTTTAGGCGATATCAGGACGTATTAACCAATGCTTGAATGCATGTGTGTGTCTGCATGTACCTATGCTAGTTAGGGCGCTCTCAGAGTTCAATCCAACCAAAGTGCAATGGAAGGGTCTCGCCTTGTAGGCGCGTGACAAAGTTGTGTAAGAGTGTAATTGTTGGAGAGAGTTGTGTAAGAGTGTGATTGTTGGAGAGAGTTGTGTAAGAGTGTGATTGTTGGAGAGAGAGTTGTGTAAGAGTGTGATTGTTGGAGAGAGAGTTGTGTAAGAGTGTGATTGTTGGAGAGAGTTGTGTAAGAGTGTGATTGTTGGAGAGAGAGTTGTGTAAGAGTGTGATTGTTGGAGAGAGAGTTGTGTAAGAGTGTGATTGTTGGAGAGAGAGTTGTGTAAGAGTGTGATTGTTGGAGAGAGAGTTGTGTAAGAGTGTGATTGTTGGAGAGAGAGTTGTGTAAGAGTGTGATTGTTGGAGAGAGAGTTGTGTAAGAGTGTGATTGTTGGAGAGAGTTGTGTAAGAGTGTGATTGTTGGAGAGAGAGTTGTGTAAGAGGGTGATTGTTGGAGAGAGTAAAATGAAACAGAGTGTGAGGTAAGAAGAAAAGAGAAGAGACGAGAAGCTTTGAGGTATGACCAGTTGAAGACGCAGAACGATGAAGGTCTGTAGTGCCAATCTTGAACTTATTGTAAAGATTGCATCAGTCTGTTGTGTCCTGTGCGCAGCCAGACGATGATCTCTGGTATCACGTCTGGAGAGTGGATGCTAGGCATCATTTTCAATATGGCGAGGATAACCTATTTTTCATTTTAATCTGATCGTAGACCTGAACATTGCTAAGCTGTGGGGGACCGGCAAAGACCTGAAACGCACAGCCTCCTTGCTGAACCTCACCAGACGAGAAGCATAGCATCTATTGATCGTGAACCTCATCGGACTAGAAGCATAGCATCAGTTGATCGTGAACCTCCCCAGACTAGAAGCATAGCATCAGTTGATTGTGAACCTCCCCAGACTAGAAGCATAGCATCAGTTGATCGTCAACCTCCCCGGACTAGAAGCATAGCATCAGTTGGTCGATGAAGAAGACGAAGAAGAAGCTCCTGTCTCGTCATATGCTGTTGTGGGGTCGCTTTGTTGAAGTAATCCTTCCCCTCTGGCAAGTCTGTCTGCTTTTCATTGCTTAGGATCTTGCAATAAATAGATCAACCAGAAACTCCCAAAATGATCGACTCATGCATATGGCTAAGCATAAAATGTCAAATAAAATGGAAGAGTAGGCATCTTCATAAAATAAAAAAATTGAAATATACTCAACATCAATTGTTACTGGGAGATACTGCAACAACATCAATACCCAAATTACATCACCGAAGCAGGCAACCGAAACCCTCCTAAATTGTAAGTGGCGGGCAGAACGACCAGTGGTTGTTGTCACAGATGCCTTATTGTCAGTGTTAACAGCTCTGAAGAAGAAACGCAAAAATGAGTTCGACGCCCTGTAGGCTCACTCCACTCGAATATTACTCCAGCACGCGATCAGACACACTGAAGACGCTTACACGTCTGTTCTGTTTCTAAGAATCGACGTCACTGCACTCCGGGCGTACCCATAAGTTCTCAGTCTCTCTCATCAAATGGAGTAATAAGGTATGGATGCTGATGTTCCCTGTAGCCTGACTAGCTCGCTGGTTGTACACTCTTCTGCGCCGTCCTCTCATGCGCCCCATTCCGCTCGAACCTCGTTTAATGTCGAAACTTTGCAGTCTGGGATTGCTACTTCATCTATTGCGGTGTCCTCATCCAGCAGGCGGCCATTGATTGATTTCAAATGCTTACACACAGCGTTATAATCGTGTGTGATTATCTTGTAAGCTTGTATACTGAGTGTTGTCACGTTGGCATAGGCAGCTGTGATGGCCGAGTGGTTAAGGCGTTGGACTTGAAATCCAATGGGTTCTTCCCGCGCAGGTTCGAACCCTGCTCGCAGCGAGTGTATTTTTTTAAATTATTCTAGTGCTCTGTTATTGGCATTGTCACAAATGAAAGGGAACTGAGCACACATGAGAGCGTCCATATGCAATGAAGTCGGTCCTAAGAACCAGTTCCATTTACTTTATCCTTCTACTGTTCCCCTGAAGCGTAAGGTCTTGTATTTCAGGCAGATGTGTTCGGGTTGCTGGTATAGTATCTTCTCCCCTTTTCTGTGAAACCAGATCTCCTACTGGTGTATGTTTTTAATGACATCCGATCTGGTTTCATTCTCGCGAAACGACCAAACCACTAAACCCTCTGTTTATACTGTTGGAAGGATATTGCTACCACAATTATTCTGAGGTCCTCATTTCTCATTCTACCCCTTCTGGTGACGTCGGCGATTTTTATCAATCATCTACTTCTTCTTCCATCGTTCGATCTCAAACTCCGGCTACTATTCTCTGAAAAAGACTTTGTAAGAAGAAGAAGTAGTATTATCTAAGTCAATTTGGCTTGGCTTCGTTCGTTCTCATATCATAATATATTTGTACAGGTCTGAAGCTCCAAACACTAATCTTCACTAACAATATCAATGTAAACATAACATTTGTCAATTTTATCATTTTCCATGAACCTATAAGCTGTAGTGCTTGTTCTTGTGATAATCTTTGCTTTCGATTACTGGAAGCCATTTTTATAAAACACATTTTGCAGGAGCAAATCGATTGATCAGGTAATTTTTTAAATTTCAAACCTCTTTGTCTAAGAAAAAAAGCGCAAATGGCTCTTAAATTATAAAGTTCATCAAAAGAAAGTAAGATTAAAAATGTTGGATTGGTCTAAGCTTCGAAAATTGTTTTCTAAACTTTCCTAATAGAGATATAACATGACAAACCACTCTAAGTGGCTTGTGTGAAAATGAGTCGAACAATATGTCACCTGAAGTGGCTCAGGACGTCAGGTAGTGTAGGAGTTAATACATGAATAGATTGGATGCGCATAGCTTTAAGAGCAAGGAAATGTAAATGATATTAGTTGTATACAAACTGCATTGTATTCTACACCAGTATAAATACGCTAAGTTAGGTTTAAAATAACAACGTACCAAAATATTCACGTCAACTAGTCTGACCATATAAAAATCACATTTCGATCATAAGAGGACAAATCATGTTTAATTATTGTGACCCATTTACAGTTAGCTGTGATGGCCGAGTGGTTAAGGCGTTGGACTTGAAATCCAATGGGATGTTCCCGCGCAGGTTCGAACCCTGCTCGCAGCGATAGGTAATAATATTTTTTTTTAAATATCATGAAAAAAAAATAAATAAGTAAAATCACATTTCCATTTGAACGTGACAGCCACACATGACTATTTAAACACGCCAAGATACTTGCAACTTGATTCACCCCAAACAGAGTTCCCTGGATTCACTTTGTATCTAACGGGACATTCAAGTTCCTGTTAAGGGGAAGACTAGTCACTTATTTGAATTTTAAATGAATAAGTAAAGACTTGGATAAAGACACAAGTGTGGAAAAGATGGTTACATTCAGTTTTTCCAAGGGTTAGGTTTGGGTTTAGGGTGAGGTTATGGTTATGATTAGGATTAGGTTAGGGTTTGATAACATGGTTGTTTTGGCATCATTTGACAACGTGGATAATTCCAAGCTCCTTTATACACTGGATGTTACTTTCCTTATCATGGAAATCTTTGATAAGACGGCAGGAATAATTACAGCAGAAACAAAAATTCTCGTCTGCTCTCGCAGAATTATTGCCATTTACACTGCCCCTCACATCCTCCTCCCCTCCCCCAACATTTAAAATAATGGACTATTATGTGATGTCGCTACCTCAAATTTGTGGCTAAAAATATATATTATTTTGTTTGGAGTGAATACAGACGCAAGTTCCTTTCTTTACATTTCAGTCCTTGCAGAATGGCATCACAATCTCAATCATGTGTTTATGGTCTTGAATGTTTAGAACACTCATCTCTAGTATCAAAGGGTCCTGGTTCAAACATAGTATTCCTGACTGATGCTGCGTCAGTATTAGCAGCGATATAACAACACATAGATGATAATCTCGAGCAATGTATGTTCTCTCTGACACACCAATTCAACACTAAACTCAAACTGACCCAATGACCCAACACTAAACTCAAACTGACCCAATGACCCAACACTAAACTCAAACTGACCCAATGACCCAACACTAAACTCAAACTGACCCAATGACCCAACACTAAACTCAAACTGACCCAATGACCCAACACTAAACTCAAACTGACCCAATGACTCAACACTAAACTCAAACTAACCCAACAATTCAACACTAAACTCAAACTGACCCAATGACCCAACACTAAACTCAAACTGACCCAATGACCCAACACTAAACTCAAACTGACCCAATGACCCAACACTAAACTCAAACTGACCCAATGACTCAACACTAAACTCAAACTAACCCAACAATTCAACACTAAACTCAAACTGACCCAACAATTCAACACTAAACTCAAACTGACCCAACAAATCAACACTAAACTCAAACTGACCCAACAAATCAACACTTAACTTAAACTGACCTAACAGTTCAACACTAAACTCAAACTGACCCAATGACCCAACACTAAACTCAAACTAACCCAACAATTCAACACTAAACTCAAACTAACCCAACAATTCAACACTAAACTCAAACTGACCCAACAATTCAACACTAAACTCAAACTGACCCAACAAAATCAACACTAAACTCAAACTGACCCAACAAATCAACACTTAACTTAAACTGACCTAACAGTTCAACACTAAACTCAAACTGACCCAATGACCCAACACTAAACTCAAACTAACCCAACAATTCAACACTAAACTCAAACTAACCCAACAATTCAACACTAAACTCAAACTGACCCAACAAATCAACACTAAACTCAAACTGACCCAACAAATCAACACTAAACTTAAACTGACCTAACAGTTCAACACTAAACTCAAACTGACCCAACCACCCAACACTAAACTCAAACTGACCCAACCACCCAACACTAAACTCAAACTGGCCCAATGACTCAACACTAAACTCAAACTAACCCAACAATTCAACACTAAACTCAAACTGACCCAATGACCCAACACTAAACTCAAACTGACCCAATGACCCAACACTAAACTCAAACTGACCCAATGACCCAACACTAAACTCAAACTAACCCAACAATTCAACACTAAACTCAAACTGACCCAATGACCCAACACTAAACTCAAACTAACCCAACAATTCAACACTAAACTCAAACTAACCCAACAATTCAACACTAAACTCAAACTGACCCAACAAATCAACACTAAACTCAAACTGACCCAACAAATCAACACTTAACTTAAACTGACCTAACAGTTCAACACTAAACTCAAACTGACCCAACAATTCAACACTAAACTCAAACTAACCCAACAATTCAACACTAAACTCAAACTAACCCAACAATTCAACACTAAACTCAAACTGACCCAACAAATCAACACTAAACTCAAACTGACCCAAAAAATCAACACTTAACTTAAACTGACCTAACAGTTCAACACTAAACTCAAACTGACCCAATGACCCAACACTAAACTCAAACTGGCCCAACAATTCAACACTAAACTCAAACTGGCCCAACAAATCAACACTAAACTCAAACTGACCCAACAAATCAACACTAAACTTAAACTGACCTAACAGTTCAACACTAAACTCAAACTGACCCAACCACCCAACACTAAACTCAAACTGACCCAACCACCCAACACTAAACTCAAACTGGCCCAACGACCCAACACTAAACTCAAACTGGCCCAACGACCCAACACTTAACTCAAACTAACCCAACAATTCAACACTAAACTCAAACTAACCCAACAATTCAACACTAAACTCAAACTGACCCAACAAATCAACACTAAACTCAAACTGGCCCAACCACCCAACACTAAACTCAAACTGGCCCAACGACCCAACACTAAACTCAAACTGGCCCAACGACCCAACACTTAACTCAAACTAACCCAACAATTCAACACTAAACTCAAACTAACCCAACAATTCAACACTAAACTCAAACTGACCCAACAAATCAACACTAAACTCAAACTGGCCCAACGACCCAACACTAAACTCAAACTGGCCCAACGACCCAACACTTAACTCAAAACAGTATGACACTACATCAAAGGTAAGGATTAGACTATAACAAGTTTTTTTTCCTCAAAATTCAAACACACACAGGAACAAGAGGGCATAGCTACAAATTAACTAAAGGAAGGTCCAGATTAGATATTAGGGAAAAAAATTTAGCCTGAGAGTGGTGAATGCTTGGAATGCATTGCCACAAGAAGAAGTGGAGGTAGTGACAATTAATGTATTTAAGAATGTATTGGATGCACATAGCTTTAAGAGCAAGGAAATGTAAATGATATTAGTTGTATATAAACTGCATTGTCTTCTAGACCAGTATAAAGATGCTAAGTTAGGTTTAAAGTAACAACGTACCAATTATTCACGTCAACTAGTCTCACCATGTAAAAATCGCATTTCGATCATAAGAGGACAAATCATGTTTAATTGTTGTGAGCCATTTACAGGTAGCTGTGATGGCCGAGTGGTTAAGGCGTTGGACTTGAAATCCAATGGGATCTTCCCGCGCAGGTTCGAACCCTGCTCGCAGCGATAGGTAATAATATTTTTTAAATATATCATTTTTTTGTTTGTTTACTAAAATCACATTTCCATTTGAACGTGACAGCCACACATGACTATTTAAACACGCCAAGGTACTTGCTACTTGATTTACCACAGAGTTCCCTGGATTCCCATTGTAGGTCGCGGGACATTCAATTTCGTGTTAAGCATAGAAAATATATTTATATTCCGTTTTTTCGAAGGATTGGTGTTAGGATTGTGTTAGTTTTTTGCTGTTTTTAGTGTTAGGTTTGGGTTAAGGGCTAGGTTAGAGTTATGGTTAGGATTAGGTTAGCGTTCGATAACATGGTTGTAATTGCACCATCTGACAACATGGAAAATACCTAGCTCCTGTATACATTGGATGCTACACTTCTTATCATGGACCAACGTTGACAGATTCAAGAAAATCATTGATAAGACGGCAGGATTAATCCACAGCAGAAACAGAAATTCTCGTCTGTTCTCGCAGAATTGTTGTCTCTCACAGAACTCACGTTCCTTTCTTTACATTTCAGTCCTTGCAGAATGGCATCACAATCTCATACATATGTTTGGGACCAAGATGCTGAGCAGCTCATGTGCTGCGGTGGTCAGCGACCCATAGCTGACTGCTAGCGTCAGGGCCAGCGAACCAGAGCTGCCAAGACTCTTCTACACCTCTACGCGGTGATCCTGGATAACAGGCTGCAGCAGGGCAGACTGGCTAAGGAGAAGGGATCGAAGAGGGAATGCTAACCCGGTACTAAAAATATGCTTGCTGAAGTTGGATGTGTTGGATCGAAAGGTGCAAATATCGCAGTCAAGCTGTAAACTACGACACAACGCATTCCGTTCTCTGGACCACATTCTGCTACTTAAGCCCTTTCAGGGTTTGGTAGCGGGAGATTGAGAACGAACGAAGCCAAGCCATACATGTGTTTATGGTCTTGAATGTTTAGAACGCTCAGTTCTAGTATCAAAGGGTCCTGGTTCAAACATAATATTCCTTACGGATGCCGCGTGAGTATTAGCTGCGCTAAAACAACACAACAATGAAGATCTCGAGCAACGTATGTACTCCCTGACACAGCCCTCAGCGGAACACCCAATGTTGGTCATACAGTGGATCCCATCTCATTGCAATATTGAAGGCAATGAAGCTGCAGACAAACTAGCAAACTAGCATCCCCACATACAGTCCTGAGCATCACATATAATGAGGACAAGACCATATTGAAAGCCAACTTCAGGGTAAAATGGGCCGATCAACACCCCGATTTCCGAAAAGTAGACAGCTACTTTAACTTAACTAGAGAAGAGCAAGTCATCATCTTCAGACTGAAAACTGGTCATAACAGACTCAAGGGTCATCTTTACAACAAAATTAGGATTGTTGTTTGCTAATGCCCACAATGGGTTGGTTTACTCTTTTGATGGTAGACCGGGGTCCTCCAGATGGTTGTGCTATGCTTGGCTTCATCTGCGTGTAACTCACTACTACGGAGATTACGTCGATCCCTCACCTTGTTAGCCAGAGAGGTCTACTAGGAAGCCCACGTGAAGGTCTTGGTCAGTATGTTTTGCCTGACCCTGACTAACATGTCTGATCAGTATGTTTTGCCTGACCCTGACTAACATGTCTGATCAGTATGTTTTTCGTGACCCTGACTAACATGTCTGATCAGTATGTTTTGCCTAACCCTGACTAACATGTCTGGTCAGTATGTTTTGCCTGACCCTGACTAACATGTCTGATCAGTATATTTTGCCTGACCCTGACTAACATGTCTGATCAGTATATTTTGCCTGACCCTGACTAACATGTCTGATCAGTATGTTTTGCCTGACCCTGACTAACATGTCTGATCAGTATGTTTTGCCTGACCCTGACAACATGTCTGATCAGTATGTTTTGCCTGACCCTGACTAACATGTCTGATCAGTACGTTTTGCCTGATCAGACGATAGTCTTCCTCCCTAAAATGAGGATTGGGACAGATAACAAGTGTCCACGTGGGGAGCATACCACGACCGTGGAACACATCCTACAAAGCTGCATACCTACGCAGAAAAAAGGGATAATACTGGCCTCGCGAGGCAGATGTTGTTGTTGTTGTTACAGATCCAGCAGCATCCGAGCTATCGTCCTTCAGCCTAATGCCATGTAATGGTATCTGCACGTGTTTATCAGTTGTTGTCTGGCATACAACGTGTTCCATATATTCGACCATGGATGAAGACGCATTTTTCTAAAATCACTGAGCGCTGAGCACTCACAGAGATGACAATCAACGGTTTGATATGGGTGTGTTCACAGCTGGCACTCGGGAGTATGTTGTGGTTGGATTCTGGCTTTTTTGGTTCTCAATCTCCCGCTACCAAACCCTGAAAAGCGCTTAAGTAACAGAATGTAGTCCAGAGAACGGAATACGTTGTGTCGTAGTTTGCAGCTTGACTGCGATATTTGCACCTTTCGGTCCAACACATCCGACTTCAGCAAGCATTTTTTTAGTACCGGGTTAGCATTCCTTCTTCGATCCCTTCTCCTTAGCCAGTCTGCCCTGTTGCAGCCTGTTACCCAGGATCACCGCGTGGAGGTGTAGAAGGGTCTTGGCATCTCTGGTTCGCTGGCTCTGACACTAGCAGTCAGCTATGGATCGCTGACCACTGCAGCTCATGCGCCACTCAGCATCTTGATCCCTAGTTGGATTCTGTGTTCAGATGTTTGTTTAGTGGGATGTGTTGGATTCTCAGTCGGAAAAGAGTGCTCTGCTCCTTCCTTGTGAGTTGATTTACACTGTCATTTGGACTGGAGAATGTCACACGTCTGTAGACCTCCCTTCCCGTGTTTTCCGCAGCACATCTGTTCAGCCAAGTTTCTTTGTTTGCTGATCTTATTAGCTGTTTGGCTGTTTGTAAAGTTGTGTTTGTAAGAGAAACCGGGACCTTGATCTGAGGATGAACGAAGAAGAAGAAAAAGACATTGTATACCATCATCATGTGACTTGTCCGTTTGCAGAACGTCGCTTTCATGACAGCCGTTATGGGAAACGCTCGATCCCTGGTCAGCTCTCCCGCCTCTGTCAGCCCCAGATCCTTAGTAGTACCTTTTGTCCACCTTCTCCTCGGTCTGCCTTTTTTGCTAAGTACACTCCAGTTTCGTCTTTTTCTGGACAGTTGTGACTTCTTCTTCTTCTTCTTCTTCTTCTTCTTCTTCTTCTTCTTCTTCTTCTTCTTCTTCTTCTTCTTCTTCTTCTTCTGCGTTCGTTCTCAATCTTCCGCTGCCAAACCATGAACAGGATTTTGCAAGTAGCAGGATGTAGTCCGGAGAACGGAATGCGTCGGGTCGCCAGTTTACAGCTTGACTGCGATAATTGCACCTTTTGGTCTGGCACTTGCGTCTTCTGCTATGACCGAAGTATGTCCTAGACGTAATGTTGTTTACTAGCCAGTTCTGTTCTATATGAAGCTCCTGTAGGATTTCTGCGTTTATCTTTTTTTTGGTAGCCTTGGTATTTTGATGAAACATATTGGGCTAGCAACCGCAGCATGATCAGATATCACATCTGCAAAAGGGGATCAAGATGCTGAGCAGTGCACGAGCTGCAGTGGTCAGCTACCCTTAACTGACTGCTAGCGTCAGGGCCAGCGAATCAGTGCTGCCAAGACCCTTCTACACCTCCACGCGATGATCCTAGATAACAGGCTACAGCGAGGCAGACTGGCTAAGGAGAATGGATCGAAGAGGGAATGCTAACCCGGTACTAAAAAAATGCTTGCTGAAGTCGGATGTGTTGGACCGAAAGGTGCAAATATCGTAGTCAAGCTATAAACTACGACACAGCGCATTCCATTCTCGGGACTACATTCTGGTACTTAAACCCTTTCATGGTTTGGTAGCGGGAGATTGAGAACAAACGAAGCCAAGCCAAGCCAAACCAAACCAAGCCAAACCAAACCAAACCAAACCAAACCAAGCCAAACCAAACCAAACCAAGCCAAGCGCAAGCCAAACCAAACCAAGCCGAGCCTAGCCAAGCCACATCTGCAAAAGCACGTCTAAGTCCTTTTTTGAAAATGGCCAAGCTTAAAGGATCGACCAAAGCTCCAGATGCAGAGAAAGGAAGAGATGAAGAATAGCTTAATCCCATGGAGAGCTTAATAATGGGTTTACTGCCATTTCTAGGAAATAAAAAGATGACAAGGGTAATGTTGTTGAAAAAAAGGAAAAAAATAAATTACTAGGAATACATATAGAAAAGTATATACATTCTTGAAGACTGCTGTTTGCTCACTATTTTCACTGTCATTTTATATCACTGTCAGTAACATCTGACACAAAAACATCATTTATATCACTGCCAGTAACATCTGACACAGAAAATCATTTATACCACTGTCAGTAGCATCTGACACAGAAACATAATTTATATCACTGTCAGTAACATCTGACACAGAAACAACATTTTTATCCATGTCAGTAACATCTGGCACAGAAACATCATTCATATCTCTGTCAGTAACATCTGACAAAGAAACATCATTTATATCTCTGTCAGTAACATCTGACACAGAAACATAATCTGAATCACTCAATATCTCATTTTCAAATAATATGAATAACAACATGCCAAAAAATTCTATATAATTCTTAAATTTTACGTATTGCTTCATTAGTTTCTACTGGCGGAGGTGCGCCTATTCCACCCCAGACCGTAGTCAATTGGGCGATATTAGGATGCATAAACCAGTGCTTGGATGGATGTGTGCAGCTGTTTGTACCTATGCTAGGTTTGTGCACTCTCAGAAGCCAGCCCAACCAAAGTACAATGGAAGGGCCTCACCCCGAAGGCGCGTGTGAAAGTTGTACAAGAGTGTGATTGTTGGACAGAGTAAAATTAAACAAGAGTTTGTGGAAAGAAGAGATATCCTCATCCTGCGCAAAGCAATATAATTCTCAAACTCCTGTGAAAACTTTTCAAGGGGCTGCCATTTAAATGCCAGAATGCGCAAGCAATGAAAGAGATCATTTGATTGGCTGATACTATTTTTAGTTAGCCATACAGAAGCGTTCTTTCTCAGGGCCGATGTATCGGCCCGCTCGCCTTTTTCGCTAACGTAAGTCGGGCCGATCATCGGCCTGTGTCGTCCTCAAACAGTTAAACTCAAAAGAAAATAAAACGAATATTTGTGTTTGTCTGTGGGTTTTCCCCAGATTTATTCGTTCTGGTTTGATGCCTTGAAGCGAGCAAGGCGGGTCGATTATCAAGCATCGATCAATAACACATTTGTCGGGCTTGGCGAGCTGTCATTGTGTGTTTGTGAAAGATGTGCGCCGCCCACTCGAATGGAATTATCTGTTGTCCTCCGAGAGTACGATAGGACATGCCCGGGAGTGTAATAGAAATGGAGCAAATTGCTCATTGTTGTTGGGTGTTATTGAATGCCCACAAGGAGCAGGTTTACTCTTTTGTGCGCCCTAAAAGGACGTTAACGTGGCGGGTTGTCGCAGCTTTACTCACATCCCGAGCGTGCTGATTAAGGTGGACCTGGGTCCTCCAGGCGGTTGTGCTATGCTTGGATTCATCTGCGTGTCGCTCACTACTAAGAGGATCACGTCGAACCTCACCTTGGTAGCCAAGCTGCCATGTAAACAGCCCGTTTCCAGGGAGGGCTTACGAGGAAGTCGAGGTGACGGTCTTGGCCAGTATGTATTGCCTGACCAGACGTTAGTCTTCCTCCCCATCTAAAATATAGAATTTCGTCTTTACCAAATTGTATAAAAGTAATATAATTTATTAATTTTCCTGCAATTAATATTGTATCCTTTCCCATACCACGCTATCCCTCAACCACGCTATTTGTGTGAAACCGGAAGTAGATATTAAACAAATTAAAATATGATACAAATGTGGTCAAAGGGATGGTGTCCTTTATTTCCGAGTCAATTAGTACAGAATGTATAATAGGGGAAGGGAGTGGGAGCTAGGTTGTAGGCAGTTCCGGATTGAATATACTTTAAACAAGTCACAGCTAAGGCCCTCGCAAACAATTCGCAAGGATCTTACAAATGATTTATTATGAGTTATTTAAACAAATTCTATCTTAAATTAGGTTTCTTTTGGGGGGGAAGGGGGGAGGTAGGTGGGGGCGGGATGGTTTTTAATCTGGAATATATATATATATATGTATGTGTGCATGTATATATCTACGTATGTATGGATGGATGGAAAGAGTATTAGATACATAGACAGACAGGTGGAGGGCGGACAGATTAAGAGATATATAGATGTATGACTAAATGTATAAATAGATTAATGAATAAATAGATAGATAGCCAGAAAGACAGATGTAGACAGGCAGACAGATGGACAGACAGATGGACAGATAGATATAGACAAACATATATACCCAGGCAGACAGATAGACAGACTGACAGATACAGGCAGGCAGACAGATATAGACAGATAGATAAACAGACAGACAGATATAGACATACAGATATAGACAGGCAAGCACAGATATATAAATATTAGACCTTCTTCAGCTGGTTTCGGCTAGAAGAGAAAACATTTGCCCCCAAAGATGCGTCAAATCACCTTCCAAGATAAGATTAATTGAGTTTCTCATTTAGGGGCAGCAATATTACGACTGTTATGTCTGGTGGCCCTGGCGGAGGAACCTACTCCTACCAGGCCTGCCAACAGTTTAGCGGATTGCTGAAAGGCCTCAGAGCTTGTAGGTTAGCTGCGAATATGAAATAAGCAGCGGTGAGTCGGCAGGCATGTAGGGCGTGAGGAGGCATCCTCCCCCCTCCCACCATGCAAAGATACAACAGGCTAATCATCTATTTGTCTTAACAAATGATCACAAGCTAAACCATAGAGAAAACCGGACTGATCTTACCGTCGACGAACAGGCGAGAAATAAGGACGACGATTTACGGAACATAGAATGAAAGAAGTAAAAACAGGAAAGAAAATGAACTAATAGAGGAGATGAGAACAGCAAAGTTGACAGTCATGGCATTTACATAAATTAAAGAAAAAGGACATGGCGTTCTGGACCATGAGGGCAACATGTTACTCTGCAGCGGAGTTCCCATGACTGAAAGAGCCAGTGCAGGGGTGGGCTGTATAGGGAACAGTAACCACAAAGCAAACATTAAAGGATGACTGTTCATTTGAGAACGGCTGAAGGTGCTCAGTACAAGGGGAGGATAGTAAAAGGTATATCGTCACTGTGTATGCACTAAAGGAAGATGAGAGCACTGACATAAAAGATGAATTTTATGAGCTCCTTCAAAGGACCGTTGACGATTGCCTAAATGAAATACTTCTTCTAAGTGAAGTATCTGGAAAAATGTACAGATGGATCAGCCACTACCTTGAAAACAGAACAGCCAGAGTTCAAGTACAAGGGCAGATGAGCAAACAGGTGACACTGGAGCAAGGAGTACCCAAAGAGGGGGGGGGGTACTGTCACCCATACTTTTCCTGGTATATATAAAATACATCACAGAGAATATACCAAGAAGAGTACACAGCTCCATGTTTGCAGACGATCTGGCTATGTGGACCTCTGAAAAAAAATCTCACCGTAGCAACCAATCGGATGCAGCAGGCCTTAATATCGTTGGAGGAGTGGGCGAACTCATGGCTGGTAAAAATAAACGAGGGAAAAACAACATGTACGATATTCTCGCTTTCAAATAAACCACAGAACACCAACATAAGTCTTAACGGCAAACATCTGCGGCCAAACGACAACCCAAACTACTTGGGCGTCACATTTGATCGGCGCATGACATGGAAAAGTCAGATCGATAGAAACCGAATTAGAGCCAGACAAAGAATGGCAATCATGGGGAAACTTACTGGCACAAGCTGGGGAGCAGACGAAAGAATACTAAAGAAACTGTAGACTGGCAGAGTGAGACCAGTTGTATTGCGGCATGGACAACAGCAGCAAAGGCGAACTTTAATAAAATTAGCAAACTTCAAAACCAAGCCATGAGAGTTATAACAGGAGGCATGAAAAGTCAACGCCAATTGTAGAACTGGAAAAGATTACAAATCTGCAATCCATGACCGACAGAAGAGACTGCAGAGCCCAACAGCAAGCAGAGAAAGTCAGAAGACTGACAGACCATCCAATGCATAAGAGACTAAATACATTTGGAAATGGGAAACTAAAGCAGAGAAACTTTGCAGAAATAGCCACAGCAAAGATGAACACCGTAACAATACCAAAGCCCATACCTACTGTACGCAAACCCACCTGGAAGCAGCATATCATTCCGGAGGTTGTAGAAACTATACCAGGTTTTGGAAACAAGAACAGCCAGACCGAAAAAGAAAGAAGAGACATAACCCTGAGGTACATAACGGAAAACTACCCAAGCAAAGACTGGACCCATGCATACACCGACGGTTCTGTAACAAACACAATACAGAACGGAGGGGCAGGGGTATTCCTGAGCCTACCAAATTGTAGAAAAATTACACTGTCAGTGGCAACTGGAAAATTCTCAAGCAATTTCAGAGCGGAGGCAGAGGCACTGAGGGTCGCATTAGAAGCAATGCTCACAGGCGAAAGCAATGAAAGCGAGATAGTCCTTTTTACAGATGCCCTGGCCGTAGTTACAGTACTAAAAAGCCAGAAACATACTGAACTTAATGATTTAAGAGCAGTACTCTGTCAACTATGCCAGCAGTCCGCACCAAAAAGAGTAGTGGTACAGTGGGTTCCATCCCACTGTAACATCCAAGGCAACGAGGAGGCAGACAGACTGGATAAAGAAGATGCAAAACTACCACAACCAGATTCTAGTGTGACCTACGAAGAGTCCAAAAGGCTTATTAGGGCCAGATACATGGCCAAATGGGAAGCAGAACATACTGGCTACACAAAAAATGATGCCTACTACCAGTTGAACAGAAAAGAGCAGGTCGTGGTCTTCAGACTCCTCACAGGCCACAACAGACTGAGGTACCACCTATTCAATAAACTGAAGATATGTGGCACTGACGAATGCACTTGTGGTACAGGGAAAATGACCGCTGAACATCTGCTGCAAAACTGCCCGATATACGAGGACCAGAGAAAGCACATGTGGCCATCACCAGTGCCAACACTAGACAAGCTCTATGGCAGTGTCGACAGCCTCAGGATGACAGCTGCTTTCTTCGAACAAATTCAAGTTGACGTCTGACAGCGTACGAAGAAGAAGAAGAAGAAGAAGAAGAAGAAGAAGAAGAAGAAGAAGAAGAAGAAGAAGAAGAAGAAGAAGAAATACTTCTTCTTGGAGACTTCAACGCAAGAGTTGGAAACGACTATTCTAGATGAGATGGGGTGATCGATAGGTATGGAGAAGATGTCTTAGATGACAATGGAAAACGACTGCTGAGATTCTGCAGAGAACAAATCCTTGTTATTAAAAATGCAAGGTTCCCACACAAGCGTATCCATATCTATACAAGATGCGAGCCGGCAAGAATTGAAAAATCTATAATTGACAATGCACTAGTGAGGAAAAGTGATTTTAAGTATGTGACAGATGCTAGGCTGTTCAGAGGACCAGAGATAGGAAACGACCACTACATAATTAAAATAAATTAGAAATCGAAAAACGCTATCCAGCCAGGTAACAGTCATCAACAAGCAAGAAACATAATAAGACACGAGGAGAAAATAAATTTAGGCTTACAAACTAAGATAACCAGATGTTAAGAGGACATACCAAGGGCTCAAAACAACAGCAATAGGAAGGAAAGAGGAATTTGAAGAAGATATGGAAATGCTCTGAGTAAAATTCAAATACATTCTTATTGAGGATGCAGTAGAGACATGTGGTCAAACCAGAGAAGGGTGGAAGAGAAAGAGTACACCATGGTGGACAGAAGAAGTGAAAAGAATAATACGAAAAGAAAAAGGCATGGAAGCAATACTTAGGGGCTAGGAATATAGAAGAACAAACAAAGAAATATAAAGAATATGGAAATTTTAGAACAGAAGCAAAGAAGACTATGCTCAAGGCCAAACAGAAATCCTGGGATGAATTTGGGGAGAGACTGGAAAATAATGTTGGAGAAAACCATAAACTATTTTATAGTACCCCAAAAAACACGAGAAAGGAAAATGAATGCACCCTGAAATTTGTTAAAGATAAACAAGGTGCGCTGCAGACCGCCCAAGAAGAGGTAATGAACAGATGGAAAAATATTTCTCAGATCTTGGAGTGGAGGAAAATCAAGCTCTGGCAGTAACAGTCCCAACCTCAGAGAGGGAGCCTAGGGAGGGGGGGGGGAGGAGGTGTGATAATATCACAATGGAAGAACTTAAGGTAGCATTGGAGAAAATAAAGATTGGTAAAGCAGCAGGACATGGTGGCATAACACCAGAAATGGTTAAATACATGGGAACGGCAGGAGATATACTATTCATGAAGATTCTCAAGGCAGCTTGGCGCCACAAGAAGATACCAAGAGACTGGGAGGTTGCCATAATAGTACCAATATTTAAAAAGGGTGACAATCAATATTGTGAAAATCACAGAGGTATTTCCCTTCTCAATGTCCCCGGGAAAGTCAACTCTAGGATTCTAGAACGGCGAACAAGAGGTCTATCAGAGCCAAACACGAACGAGGCTCAATGTGGGTTTCGGACATACATTAGTACTCAAAACCTTATCTTTACACTCAGACAGCTGAGCGAAAAAGCTCTCGGGTATTATAAGGAGATACATCTCTGCTTTTTGGTTTTGGAGAAAGCATTCGATAAAGTCCCTTGGGACAAACCCTGGGATTGTCTGACAAGGAAGAACATCACAGGACGCCTGATCTCTGCCATACAGAGTTTCTATAAAACATGCAGAAATTATGTGCGGTCATCAAATCAAAAGTCAAGACAGTTCAAGACCACTAGCGGAGTAAGACAGGGCGACATTATATCACCGTAACTTTTCATACTCCTCGTGTATGAAGTCATCAAATCTTGCAAGGAACGGACACAAAAGTAGGAAGTAGGGTACTGGAAGATGAGACCAAGTTACATATTGGAGCTAGCATTTGGAGAAGACGTGGTCCTAATCCGAGACACATCTCCAGATCAACTTGCAGATCTGAGAAGAAGAGTTGAACAAGAGAGGAATGCACATCAGCAACTTCAAAACAAAAACCATGATGATTACCAGAGATGAGTAGAGACATCAGACAACCCTGGGAACACGAACACTGGAGCAGGTCAGCAACTTTAAATTTCTAGAAGTGGTAATAGACAGCAGGGGAGGAATCAAAGAGGAGTTAACTGCTCGAAGGGCAGCAGCTGGTAGACTTTTCCATGCAATAAACAGAGGTTTCCTCAGTAGAAGAGAAATAAGCAGGAAAACAAAGATGGATGTATACTACTCAACTTATGTGCCTGTCCTGATATATGGATGTCACTAGTGGACAATGATCGCAGCCAAAGAAAGGCAACTACAAACTTCAGAAACGAGGTACCTAAGAAATGTGGTTCAAGCGACGAAGAAGGACAAGATCCGTAACCAGACAATACGTAGCAATCTCGAAGTTCAACCTCTGCAGACACGAGTAGAGCAGTCCCAGCTACAGTGGTTTGGCCATATCTGTAGAATGGAAGACAATCGGATATCAAGGCTTTCATGGGAGGCAAAACGTCAAGGACGGGACCCTAGGGACGTCCCAACGTACGTTCTGAAGACAACATACGACAGTCCCTAAGTGACTGAGGGATGGATTGTAAAGCGGACAGTAGAAAGACGACGGAGAGAATAATATGGCGTTCTCTCTGGCAAACCTCTACTCCTCACGGTAGAGGAGGAGTGACTAAGTAAGTATGGCTGATAGTAATAAATTCTTCAGGTGAAGAATCCTTCCCACAACTAAAGCGAATATAAAAATAACTACGAACAAACACGTCTCAACGAGAAGGCCAGCACTTACATATAACATGCGTAGATAGCGATAATATGTACCGCGTATCATTTGAGGATTGATATAATTAGAATATCAATCATGATTTTGCTTTTGGTCAATCTAGAATGTAAATGTTGTAAGTTGTAGACATATCAGATAAAGTTGTTGTGATTTCGCAAAATGGGTTCATTATAATTTATATCAATAAAGTGTGTAACAGTGATTACTTATTTTGTCTGCATTGTGTGTGTGTGTGTGTGTGTGTGTTAGGGAGCCGCGAAGCGCAGTTGTTAGCGAGCTGGCTTCGCATCTGATTGGCCTGGGTTCATTTCCCAGTTGAGGCGGAACAGTTTTCTTTAATACCGCAAGGGCTCCCGGGTCGACCCAGCCATAAATGGGTACGGGCTCATTCCGGGAAGGGAAGCGGGGAGGGAGAGACGTGGCACCTGCCCTCATATAACCGAGTCTTGAAATGTGAGGTCGCTAACACTTCACACCCCCACGGCAGTAATGCTATGGGTTACTTTGATTTTTGTATATGTGTATATATATAATGTAAGTAGCATGTACTTTACAGAACGCAAATTCTTACAACTGCCAACCTATTTCGCAGATACGTGTCTTGGCATGTGTGCAGTTCGGTAGGTTGCCAATACGTTCGTACGCGAAGAAGGGATCTCACCATATATATTCATTGACTTCCAGAAGGACAGAAGGACTTTCCTTTGAGTCTACACCGTCCAACATTATGGACAATTCTAAAGAACTATGGCTTACCCTCAAAATACATTAAATGTTATCAAGGCCGTATATGATAATTCACGATGCTATGTTCGAATAACCGAAGGCAACATTGAATGGTTTAACATAAAGACAGAAGTAAAACGGATGTATTTTATCACCTCTACTATTTGACATAGCTATAGCTTGGATTATGAAACACTATGCCGACGATAAGCATTTAGGAATAGAATGGACAGATAACAAGACCTTAGAAGATCTTGATTTTGTAGACGACCTAGAGCTACTAAGTACCACTAATGGAAAAACACAAGAAAATATAGATAGACTTGACCAATGGTCAGAACAGATAGGACTTCAAGTAAACGAATCAAAAACAAAAATCATGGCTTCCACAAACACAACGGTTGATATCAAGCTACAGGGGACATCTCTACAAAATGTCTAACACTACACATACATGGGAAACAAAATTACAAAAGATGGAGATGCCACGAAAGAAATTTCCACTAGAATTGCTTTGGCCTCGTGCACCTTTAATCAGCTCACCAACATCTGGAAATCAACCACACTGAGCAAACATACCAAGCTCAGAACTATTCAACTCAATCGTAATATCTGCCCTGACATATGGACGTGACAACAAAAGCACTGGAAAACAAACAAAATATCTTTGACAATAAATGTTTAAGAAAATTATTGGATATACGCTGGGACCATTTCATAATAATGACTCGATAAGAACAGAGACAAACCAAATATACGTGTCGACCATCATCTGGAAAAAAAGGATGGACATACATCGGACATGTCCTTAGAATGAAGAACAACCGTCTACCATTGCAAGCACTTGAATGGACACAAAGGGGCGTTCGGAAAAGAGGGATACCCAAAGAAACACTCAGAAGAACAATCATCCGAGAGGGCTCAACTATGGGCCTCAGCACCACACAAGATCTAAAAACAGTGGCTTCACACCATCCCAACTGGAGGGCTCAACTATGGTCCTCAGCACCATACAAGATCTAAAAACAGTGGCTTCACACCGTCCCAACTGGAGAAAATGTGTTTCTGCCTTAAGCACCGTATTTGGCGCGCAGAGAGGAGCATATATATATATATATCATGTGGTTGATTAGTCCTAAGACTGGTTATAAGGTTGTCTGAGCATGTCTCTCTATTTGACCCTATTCTCTGGTTTATCAGTCCTAAGACTGGTTGAAAGGTTGTCTGAGCATGTCTCATCATTTGACTCTATCCTCTGCACTTCTTTTCATTTCAGCATAGGTTCGTACTTTACTATCTCCCCATACCTGAGTGTAAAGCGAGTCTTGGTCACCCCGTTCCAGTTTTCCCCCTGGATCTTGAATAATACGAGAACTTATATAAAATAATACGAGAACTTATATAAATTAATACGAGAACTTATATAAAATAATACGAGAACTTATATCAAATCATACGAGAACTTATATAAAATAATACGAGAACTTATATAAAATAATACGAGAACTTATATAAATTAATACGAGAACTTATATCAAATAATGCGAGAACTTATATAAAATAATACGAGAACTTATATCAAATAGTACAATCTACTGTCCTGGCCGTGCTGGAGTTTGTGGGAATGAAAGAGCTAACGTCAGTGGCAGTGGGGACATTGGCAATGGACAGAGATGACATCTTGGAAACAGTGACAGAGAGGACATTTTGAAGTTGATCAACGACCGCCTTTTGGTTGAAGACATTGCAGTTGATGAACCAGTAATTCACAGATTGCAAAATTTTGAAATTACACGTGGGTGCAGCAGAGACGGAACAAGAGTGTGTACAGCCAGCACGATACAGGAACCATCAGCATCTTTACTCTTCCCCATTTGCTGAGAGGGACGGAACACCTATGAATCTTAACAGAACAGACGTAGACATAATCGCATATACGCATTTGATGTAATAAACATTGACGCATTATCATCACCATTTCCTGGCGGCTTCAATGCTGGTCCTTCTGTACCGACACCCTAAATTTATGTTGTGTTGGCAACCGACTAAGTCGTAAACGGAAAAGAGCCGCCCCCTGTGATATAATCGATATGTGAAATCTTAGAAGGTACCTCGCACACGGTTCATAACGAGTTCAGCACCTGCCATACAGGTTCTATAGCAGGTGTGTACTAAACATCCCCCCTTCCCCCTCCCCATATAGAACTCGGCGTTAGTCACCTGTCGGCTGGGTTTTTGCATTGTAAAGTGATCTTGTCGCGGGAATTTCTTAGGACAACTGTTCCTCTGTGCATGTCGTAAAAGGCGATTACACAGATATGTGTGTATATGTGTCGGTGTGTGCACAACAAGCACATCATGTAAAACAAATTGCTACGTGGCGTGTTAAAATGAAACCGGACATAGCTGCACCAAGTGAACATACGTACGATGTGCATGATGACGTCACTTTTGATGTAAACAGTACATACCAACGGTCAAGTTTACAAAATTTCATTATCCTCTGATTCACAGTTTCTTCAGCAGACCTTTGAAAACAAGGCAGGTGTGATACGGAATCCGCCCAGAGTTGACCAGCAAGCGGTGATTCGGTTTCTAACAGCTGAAAGATATCGACCAGTTGACATTCATCGCAGAATGCAGGCAGTATATGGTGACAAAAGTGTGTCGAAGACAACAGTGAAGAACTGGAGAACGATATTTAAAGAAGGACGTGAGATGACGAAAGATCTCCCGAGACCAGGTGATGCGCATATTGTTGCGTTAACTCACGTCCGAGACCAGGTGATGCGCATATTGTTGCGTCAGAAGATGTCATCGCCAAAATTGATGCAGCAAATCGGGTGGACAGTCGCCGGAGATTTACGTTCGCCACACTTTTGTCACCACACACTGCCTGCATTCTGTCCGGATAACAAGCTTCAATAGGGTCGACTGGCTAAGGAGAATCAACCGAAAAGGGAATGTTAACCCGGTATACAAAAAATGAAGTGCTGAAGTCGGATGTGTTGGATCGAAAGGTGCTAATATAGAAGTGAAGCTGTAAACTACGACACATTGCATCTCCGTTATCCGGACCACACCCTGCTACTTGCAAAGGCCTTTCTAGAGATTGGCAGCGGGATTTTGTTTTAAAACGAAGAACAAATCCTTTTAGCTCCCCGTGGAAGGGAACAGACGCTAGTCCAGAACGGAACACCATACTGACCAGGACGTCACGTCAGGGCCAGACACAATACACTGACAAAGACTACAAAACCTCTTCCATGTAGCATTCCCTGGATATGTTTTCAAGGCAGTCTGGCTGACAAGATGTGGATCGATGTAATCCCTGTAGTACGGAGTGCTATGCAGATGAAGCCAAGCATAGCACAACCGCCTAGTGGACCACGATCAAACTTAATCAGCACGCTCGGGATGTAAGGAAAGCTACTACAACCCGCCACTTAACGTTCTTTTCGGCGCGCACGAAAGGGTAAACTTACTCATTGTGGGCATGAAACAACAACAACAACAATAGCTCCCTGTGTAGTGCAGGTCACATACATGCCATGTCCTTCTGGCCTTGATAATCCGTTCTCTCTCTCTGTCCCCGTCTTCTCTGTTTTCTTTTTGTTTGTCTTGAGCTCTCTTTTCAGTGAGTTTTTTGGTCTGCCTCTTCTTCTCTTACCTTGGGAATTTCAGAACAAAGACCGTCTTATGCTGCTACCAGCTGGTTTCTTTAATGTGTTTCATATTATTCTTCTGGGGACGGCGTGGGCTAGTACTATAGGCTCACAACCGGAAGATGCTGGGTTCGCAATCACAGCAAACCCTTAGAAAATGCAGGAGGAAGCAGACCCTTACATAATATGAATGCCGAAGTCGAATGCACTGGGCCCACAGGTGCAAAATAAAAACACAGTGCAACGCACACCGCCTGAGGGAAATAGAGAAATAAGGCGAACGCAAAAACAAATATTAAAAGATCTCCTTCTTCTTCGTTCTCAATTTTCCGATACCAAGCCATGAAAGTAACATAATGTTGTCCTGAGAACGGAATGCGTTGTGTCGTAATTTACAGCTTGACTGCTATATTTGCACCTTTCAATACGACACATCCGACTTCAGCAGGGTTTCCTATTTGTCGCAAGGGCCTTCTCCTTACGTCATGCTCCGCTGATTCCTGTCTGGTTCTTTCCAACATTTATCCATTTCTGATCTTATCATACTATTTCAAACACTCTATTCTGCACAGACAACAATATATTAAAGGCTGTTGAATTTCCCTTCTTGTTTTTGTTGTTCTCCATGTTTCAGAGCCATACAATCAAACGGACTTTGCATTGGCGTTGACAATTTGTATTTTTGTGCTGCACTTAATTTCTTTGGATTTCCATAAATTCCTCAATGCAATGAAAGCGTCATTCGCATTTTGTATTTTTATTTTTATATCTTGTGTCTGAATTTCCTACGTTCCTACTATATTGCTATAAAGACCTATGAATTATATCACATTTTGTAGGAGTGTCTCCCAACACAATCCAATGCCGTTAAAGGTTAGAGGCAATTGTTCGGCGTCATCGCCACGGGTTTCAGCATATGGCCCCGTCTCTCTCAGCAGAAAGGTATCACCGCCTGTCGAGACCATCGCACAAAGCACGAACTCCGTAGCTCCAGCGATGAACCCAGGGTTCTCCGGAAGAATTGGCATCATGAGCCGACCGTCGCATCTTGAGTTCGAACCATGACCGTCTGAACACGAGGCAAATGGCTTTACCACTTCGCCACAGAGATGTCGTTATGCATATTTATTATCATGACCTTAGCGTTTATATCTGTCTCATTGTGTTTGACCGCTCATCAGGCATTATTATTTTGTGTTGTATATGAATATGGGACAGGATAGTCAAGTCATCGGCAGGGATTAAGATGCTGAGCAGCGCATGAGCTGCAGTAGTCAGCGACCCATAGCTGATTTCTAGCGCCAGGGCCAGCGAACCAGAGCTGCCAGACCCTTCTACACCTTCACGCGGTGATCCTGGATAACAGGCTGCAGCAGGGCAGACTGGCTAAGGAGAAGGATCTGAGAGGGAATGCTAACCCGGTACTCAAAAAATGATTGCTGAAGTCGGATGGGTTGGACCGAAAGGTGCAAATATCGCAGTTAAGCTGTAAACTACGACACATCGCATTCCTTTCTCTGGACTACATTCTGCTACTTAAGAACTGAGACTGAGAACGAACGAAGACAAACCAAACCAAACCAAACCATGGAAAAGTCAGATCGAGAGAAACCGAATGAGAGCCAGAGAAAGAATGGCAATCATGAGGAAACTTGCTGGCACAAGCTGGGGAGCAGACGAAAGTATACTAAAGAAACTGTACACTGGAAGAGTGAGACCAGTTCTCGAGTATGGCATTGCGGCATGGACAAAGGCGAACTTTGACAAAATTAGCAAACTCCAAAACCAAGCCATGAGAGTTATAACAGGAGGCATGAAGTCAACGCCAATTGTAGAACTGGAAAAGATTACAAATCTAAAAACTAAAGCGGAGAAACTTTGCAGAAATAGCCAAAGCAAAGATGAGTGAAGACCCTATGAACACATTAACAATACTAAAGCCAATCCCTACTGTACGCACACTACCTGGAGGCAGCATATATTTCCAGAGGTGGTAGAAAATATACCAGGTATTGGAAACAAGAACAGCCAGACTGAAAAAGAAAGAAGAGACATAACCCTGAGGTACATAACGAAAAACTACCCAAGCATGGACTGGACCCATGCATACACCGACGGCTCTGTAACAAACACAATACAGAACGGAGGGGCAGGGGTATTCCTGAGCCTACCAAATGGTAGAAAAACAACACTATCAGTGGCAACTGGAAAATATTCAAGCAATTTCAGAGCGGAGGCAGATGCACTGAGGGCTGCAGTAGAAGAAATGGTGACATGCAAAAGAAATGAAAGCCATTTGTCCTGTTTACAGATGCCCTGGCCGTAGTCACAGCAATAAAAAGCCAGAAAAATACTGAACTTAATGTCAACTATGCCAGCAGTCCGCACCAAAAAGAGTAGTGGTACAGTGGGTTCCATCCCACTGTAACATCCAAGGCAAAGAGGAGGCAGACAGACTGGCAAAAGAAGGTGCAAGACTACCACAACCAGATACTAGTGTGACATACGAAGAGTCAAAAAGGCTTATTAGAGCTAGATACATGACCAAATTGGAAACAGAACATACTGGCTACACAAAAAACGATGCCTATTACCAGTTGAACAGAAGAGAGCAGGTCGTGGTCTTCAGACTTCGCACTGGCCACAATAGGTATAAATTGAAGATTGAAGATAGGTGGCACTGACGAATGCACATGCGATACTGGGAAAATGACCGCTGAACATCTGTTGCAAAACTGCCCGACATACGAGGATCAGAGAAAGCAGATGTGGCCATCACCAGTGGCAACACTAGACAAGCTCTATGGCAGTGTCGACAGCCTCAGGATGACCGCTGCTTTTTTCGATAAAATAAAGGTTGACGTCTGACGAAGAAGAAGAAGATATCTCCTTCTTTGTCGTTCGTTCGCAAACTCCCGGTACCAAGCCCTGAAAAGGGTTTTGCAAATAGGAGGTTGTAGTCCGGAGAACGGAATGCGTTGTCTCGTAGTTTACAGCTTGGCTGCGATATTTACATCGGACTTCAGCAGATATTTTTTTGCGTACCGGGTTTAGCCTTCCCTTTTCGATCCCTTCTCCTTAGCCAGTCTGCCCTGTTTCAGCCTCTTATCCAGGATCACCGCGTGGAGATGTAGTAGGGTCTTGGCAGCTTTTGCCCGCTGACCTGACGCTAGCAGTCAGCTTTTGGTCGTTGCGCTGACGCTAGCAGTCAACTTTTGGTCGTTGCGCTGACGCTAGCAGTCAGCTTTTGGTCGTTGCGCTGGCGCTAGCAGTCAGCTTTTGGTCGTTTCCCTGACGCTAGCTGTCAGCTTTTGGTCGCTGCCCTGACGCTATCAGTCAGCTTTGGGTCGCTGCCCTGACGCTAGCAGTCAGCTTTGGGTCGCTGCCCTGACGCTAGCAGTCAGCTTTGGGTCGCTGACCGCTGGGTTTGATCCCCATCAGAGCACCGGCCGTTACCATGGGGAAGCAAACCCTTAGAAAAAGACCCTTACATAAAATTCACGCCGAAGTCAGATAGCACAGTGCCAAAAAAAAAAAAAAAAAAAAAAAAAAAATCTGATATGACGTTGTGAATTTCTATTCCACACCTTTTTCTTTCTTCTTCTGAAATTCACCCTGAAAAGAACATTCGTGTCGCAGTTTACAGCGAGGCTGCGACATCTACGCCTTTTGGCCAGACACATTCGATGTCAGAACACCATTTTGAGGACTGGATTTGATTTTACTCTTCTATCTGTAACTCTTAACTAGGCTGCAGTCTGCATCCAGGGTCACTACTTAGTGGTAGACTAGGGTCTTAGTCAGTTATGGCTCCCTGATTCTAATGCAAGCAGCCAGTTATGGGTCTATGGCTGATGGCAGCTCATTTCCTGCTGCAACTTGACCCCACACTTTTTTTCAACTATTATTTTTAATGGAGGCAACGTGATCTAGGGATGAAACTCGCTTGATTTTCACAATCCTAAACGCACCGGGTTCGAATCCCGCCGTGTCCACACGGAGTTGTTTTCTCGGTGTCAAAACTCCTCTGCGTACGGAAAGTAATGGCAACCTACCTACTGAGCATCTGCCAAGAAACATATATCTGCCAAATACAAGGGGCTTGTCGTAAGTCTTTACCCTCACTATGAAGGAGTAGGAGGAGAACGTTGAAGTTTGGCCCATTCCTCAATGCAATGAAAGCGTCATTCGCATTTTGTATTTTTATTTGGATCCCCAATTTGTACTGGACTTGAGAAGTATGAATTTCCCACCTCGACGGGTTTACCTGGTATGGTCCATGGCGCAACACACCTTATTGACTGGATCTGCTACTCTAACGGTTTGTCAGAACAATGGAGAAATCAGAGGCCATAACTGTGATAAAATTCTTGATGTTGAAGGGAAAAACGCCTACAGAAATACACAGGGAGATGGAATTAGTGTATGAGGAATTATGTCCTTCGTATGCTTCTGTAAAAAAACTGGTGAAGGCAGTTTAAGTGTGTACGTTCCTAAGTTGCTGATCTTCCAAGATCAGGAAGACCATCATCAGAGTGCAGTTACGAAAATTCTGTAAGAGTGAAGAAAATCATTAACCAGGGTAGGAAAATAACAATTACAGAGATATCTAGATCATCAAAACTGAAAGTACAGTTTTTAGAATTTTACACAAGAGACTGAACATGAGAAAAATGTGTGCCCTCTGGGTCACGCGTCTGCTGACATGTGAACAGAAACAAACGAGGGTTGATTGCTGTGGCCAGTTGCTCAAAATATGTAGGTCGAAAAACATGTTGCCGACCATGGTGACAGTAGATAAGACTTGGGTTCACCATTATGACCCAGAATCCAAAATTTCAAGCATGCAGTGGAAAACCCCGGGCCCACCAACACATGTCAAGCCAGGAGCACAGAAATCTGCAAGAAAAGTGATGCTGACTGTTTTTTGAGACGTCAAAGGTGTCATATTGAAAGATTACCTGCCTCATGGCAACACGGTTAATGGGCAATATTATACAGATCTCCTTACCAAACTAAGAAAGACTGTGACCAGAAAACGAGGGAAAGCGCGCATGAAATGCTGCCTTTGCTTCAAGACAACATACCCTTCCATAAAGCAAGGCTTGTGCTGCAAACAGTCAACGATTTGAATATTGAAATTCTTCCACACCCACCATATTTTCCAGATTTAGCTCCATCAGACTTTTTTCCTTTCCAAAAACTTAAAAAGCAGCTGAAAGAAAATAATTTTGACAGTGACGAAGATGTCATACTGGCTTGTGATAACTGGTTTAGTTAGAAAAATAGGTTACTTTATTCTTAAGGTCTTTTCAAGGTCACGCAGAGATGGCAGAAATGTATACATTTATGTGGTGGCTACATTGATAAGGAATAAGCACTGTGCCAAATTTCAACTTTCTCCTCCTATGCCTTCATGGTCAGGGTAAAGACTTATGACAAGCCCCTTGTAGGTTGGCGATGTTCTGCAAAGAACATGCAACCTCATCATCATGTACCGCTTCCTTTGCAGAACGTCGATCTCACAACAACCGACCTGTAAGACTTGATCTCTGACCAGAACTCTAGCCTCTGTCATCTTCAGGACCCCTGTGATGTCTTATGTTCATCTTCTCCTTCTGCCTATGTCCTGCTTTCCAGGCTCCATACCCTCCAGGCCATTATGACGTTTGATGTGACCAAAATATTTTAGTTTTCTGGACAAGATGTTGTTTACTAGCAATGCTACTTATCTGTTATTATTATTGGTGTTTCGATTTGGTATGCACTGGACGATGAGGCTAACGTCTGGTCAGGCAAAACATACTAATCAAACAATGTTAGCCAGGGTCAGGAGAAATATATGGGTCAAGACCCTCACCCGACCTCCTCATTGGTCATCCTGGAAACGGGCTGTTGTTGAGCAACAGTCTGGCTAATAAGGTGAGATTCAACGTGATCCCCGTAGTAGTGAGTGACACGCAGATGAAGCCAAGCATAGCACAGCCGCCTGGAGGACCCCGGTCCACTTCATCAGCACGCTCGGGATGTGAGGAAAGCTACTACATTCTGCCACAAGTTCTGCCCTTTTCAGAGCGCTTAAAAGGGGTACCAACCCATTGTGGGCATCAGTAACCAACCAACTAACCATCTGATATGCACATGACCCATTTTGGCATGAGCCGGCTAGTCATCTCTCAATTTGTGAATTTCAATTATGAAATACTTGTTTATTTACACTGCTCTGTTTGTCATTTCCAACTAGCACCATTTGGGAGAGGAGACTAGTCTCATCAGGCAAAACATACTAATCAGACAAGGTTTGTCAGGACCAGGCGAAATATTCTGACCAAGACCCTCACCTCAGTTCCTTGCAGTTCTTCTTGAAAACAGGCTGTTTTAATGGCAGTCTGGCTAACTAGGTCGGGGATCAAAATGATACCCATAGTAGCAAGTGACACACAGATGAAGTCAAACATAGCACAAATGCATTGTAGTTTACAGCTTGACTGTGAGATTTGCACCTTTTGGTCAGACACTTTTGAGTACTGGCTTAGCGAGTCTCCTCTGTTGCAGACTGTTATTCAGGATCACCGTATTGAGGTGTAGAATGGTCTTGGCAGCTCTGGTTCACTGGCCAGGATGCTCTGCAGCTAATGCACTTCACGGCATCTTGATCTCATACTCAGTTTAACTGTGCATATTTGGGATTTTTCTTGGCATGACCACTGCTCCACATAGGGAAAAGATTGGCAAAACTACTGCACCTCAAAACTGTTATAGTCAAACACACATTACAAACAGATACACACATGCATTCACACACTGGCCAATATGTCCTGAGGTTGAAAAACACTTGTCTTCATCATGAGAATCCAAAATGGCAAACCTTTAACAACAACAATTAAGACTAGCAAATATTAATTGAAAACACACACAAAATAATAAAACTGATTCAATCAATTGAGTTTCATATGACAATTTAATTAATACATAATGGCAAATGAACAATAAAATCAATATAATTAATACAGATTTCTATTCAAACAATCCAAGAGATCGCTGCCCTTGGATGTCCTAATTACTGCTGGTGATAGAGTTATCTACCTTTGTATGTACATTATTCACAAGATAATTCAAAGAATTATACATTCTATTGCAATAGTCCATGATGCAAGTACACAGAAAACATAATCTCATATTTCTACACCCCTTCCTTTCATACCGCCAGTTTGCATTTGTATTCTTGCATTGCATGTTATAACCATTTAAATATGCGCTCAAAGTGGGTGGCGCCAAGGATAGACTGCCTGTATTGTATCTCACAACAAAAAGGACTGGGTGCACCCTTCATATCACACCCCAGTTTACCTAATTGTAAAATAGATACCCGACTTATAGTTAAGTACGGCATAGCGGTGAAGAAGGGGACTGGTAATACAACCTCACAAAGGGTAGAACCTCATAAAGTGAGAAAGGGAACATTTAGTCCCATCTCAAAAAAGAAATTAGCCTTTAACACATCATCCCCAACGACAGCTACTGATTTTTACCTTTATCATTTGAGTGTCTCATCATCCTCATGTGACATATTCTTTCCAGAACGCAGCTCTGTGTGCATCTTGGTATAGGGCTAGTCGGCTCGAATCATATAAAGCCATCCCGGGACTGTCCATAATGTCCTGACACCATATTCGACCTCTTCTCGGCAACCACGCCCTCCATTATCACTCTCTCCAGACCGTTATGTCTCTTCACATGACTGAAATATCTCAACTCTTTTCTTGTCATGTTTGTCTAAGAGCAAATTTTCTGTCTCTCTTCTTTATTGTTACTTGATTGCCATACAACAAGTCATTATTATCACCCTTCTCCAACAGCATCTCTCTACTAATCTTTCACTGAAATGGATTCATCAGATCATGTCTGTCAGGATATTAGCAGGAAATTATTGTAGGTCTATTAACCATGAGTTGTGGCAACTAAAATCTAATGTAAGACCCGCTTTACATAAAGATAAAACTAAAAATGAACAGTGACTTGAAAAACAACCAGAATATATGAGTCTTCCAATGTAATGAATATTCCACAATATTATGTGTCTTGTTGGTTTTGATCCAGCGGCCTATGGGCTCCTGTCCTTTTTCCCAATGCCATATAGTGGTATCTGCAAGTGTTTGTAAGCTGTTGTTTAGTTCCGTACAAAGTGTTCCATTTGTCTGGCCTTCGAGGAAGAAAATAGACCCACTGCATTTTTCTGAGCATGTCGAAATGTTGAATGAAAAAGAAGGGTTTTGGGCATGGCATGCAACCTCTTCATATCAAACAAATTGCTACAGAAACAATCACGACAACATCAAAAACACAAAATGCTTTGGCATAGGCTTTCTGTAAGGGACCAAGTGCAGTGATGGCTATTCTGGCTAAGTAGACAAATTGAGACAAGAAGAAGAAGATGCATACAATAAATTAATTAATGTATTAAAAATATGTTCCTTGCACAATAACGAAATTAAGGAACATAATGGATTATGACAGAGGTCATTGCCTAATCAATTATTTGTCATCTCTCCATTTATGACAACAATTTTACCTTGTATCCTCTATCCCAAAGTTAAGTTCAGGCATAAACTGAACTCATCGTAGATTTGTAGAAATAATGCATTATTTTAATGAGGACAATATGCATAGTCATTTGTAGTCCAGTTCTTAATTGCTTTACAGCAAGGTTGACACAAGAGCCACATGTAGCACACACAAAAGTTTGTGTATGGTTCTCGCACAAATAATAATTGGATGGGCTCTAACTATAGTTATAATAGCAATATTTGAATAGCTAAAATCCTGAAACTGTTTCACCTGAGGTAGAGGTTCTTAGTTTCATTTTAGCAAGAATATCTCACGAGATGCCAGTTGGACTGGACTTTCACAATAAAGAGATTTTTTTAATATACATTTTTATCATAGATGGCTCGAAAGCATTAAAATTTGTCGGATCCAATGTGGCATATGGAGTTGGAACTACTCTGCTTCCAGTAATTTCTCACACACACTAAGATTCACAATGCATCGGTGAATGAGGATTATTTTTACATCTTTACAAAATGACGCAGGAGAATCACAACCAGATAAGATACATTTTAAAGAAAATAACAGACCCACTGATTTGAGTTAGAACACCAAAGATGAATGTGAAATGTGTACTGCACAAGATTACGGTCTGGGCACGGTCTGCAAAATGTTAGGACTGCCACGTGTGCGTTAAGGTCTTGGCTCACTGATATGTCTTCACATAAATCATAGGATATGTCCTTGCAGCCTCTGAGCTGAGCAATGGTGGACAAGAACATATGTATGCTGTCGGAACATGCTGCAAATTTGTACCTTTCTGACTGCCTGCTGCCGGATGTGTCGGACCGAAAGGTGCATATGTCACAATCAAGCTGTAAACTAGCGACACAACGCATATTATTCTCTGGACTACATCCTGCTACTTACAAAGCCCTGTTCAGGGCTTGGTAGCGGGAGATTGAGAACGAATGCAGAAGAAGAATGTGACTGCTTAACTCTGACACTATCAAATTTAGCTTGACATATATCTTTCCAAATACAGAATAGAATATAATAAACACAAGTATTTCTTTCTAAACAGTAATTTGAAATTGAAACAATGAAATATATCAAAGAAATAATTTATGTAATCGATTATTTCTCCCCTGAAATATTTCTTATCTAAAACATAGATCCGACGCAATATGTTCTTTCCAGACAGCCGCCTTTACCACTATCAGCAATGGTCTCTTTTGAGTGACAGTCATGAGTCTGGCCTTATGGGAGGGGCCAGCTCTGTGTAGTAATCTGCCATGACAATTTGTAGAGCTCTCGAACACTCCTCTCATGTCTCTAACTATGTTGGTAAATCCTGTGAGCAGGCAATGGGCAGGATCTGATTGGTGCCGTCATGTCCACTTCCTGGTGAATAAAAAATAAATTGTATGTAAATAATGTACCAATAATTCCTTCCAACAGTATATTAACCCTTAAGATCCTATTGGGATTTTTCATTATGGTCCATAGAATCCTGAATTAAATCAACAAAACCA
Organism: Ariolimax columbianus; assembly: GCA_036924085.1. NCBI lineage: Eukaryota > Metazoa > Mollusca > Gastropoda > Stylommatophora > Arionidae > Ariolimax > Ariolimax columbianus. The sequence continues at coordinate 49,070,125 of JAVGWX010000013.1, forward strand.
ATGATAAATGGGTGCTTGTCTTATTTTATCTTTAACTTTTTCAAATTTATAATGATATTGGAATAAATTTTGAATATGTTGTGTATGAATGGAGGAGTGTCTAAAATGTAAAGCTATTGTGCACCTGCTACAATAAAAGCCACACCCATTGTGAGCAGTGCACACCGAACATGCATGTCCTTCGTTGTTTACACTAGTGTTACTAGATCATGGTAAACTGACCCGACCATCAACGATACCATTGCTGTGGTATAGTCCTAACTCATCGTTATCACTATCTATCTCAATATCTGATTGGTTATCATCATGATCAGTCTAGCTTGTCAAATAGGTCAAACAGATTACACTTTGCATTCTCACTATCACAGAAATCACTCATTTCTTGGTGAAAATGCACAGGTTTTTAACTTCCAAACTGTTTTTGATACTCTATCGATACTTTCTCATTGCATACGAATTCAAACCAGAAGGCAACAATAGTCATAATAACTGAGAGCCGAACGCAATGAGAACAAGTAGTTTTCAGCGGCATAGGATTTGAGGACGTCAGCGGTTACCAGCAGTATAGGATCTTAAGGGTTAAACATGTGTAAATGCTTTAGAAGATACAATGTAATTATAAAATGTAAAAAAGATCCATTCAAAATACAGACATACGACAATGCATCTGAAACATAGGCACCGAAAAATATCGCTTCCATTCAAAATAAAAAAAGACCTAAAAATAGAGATTCAATCCAAAATATAGACACCCAAAAATATAGCTTCCATCCAAAATACACACTCCTTTACATAACATCCATAATACAAATTTTGGTATACATAACATCCATAATACAGATACCCATATACAAAGCATCCATAATACAGATACTCGCAAAAAATAGCATCCATAATACAGACACTTGTGTACACATCATCCACAATACAGACATTTATATATGAATCATCCTATATACACTAATACGTGCCATCTGAAATAAAGTGATACTCAAATACATATCCAAAATACAGACACTCAAGTGCATGCACACAAACTAGGTATAAAGTGAAAGGGTAAAAAACTTACCAATTCATCATCAGAGACATCCTCATCCGACTCCTCACTAAGCGACCATGTTTCATATAGGTCGTCTCTGCTGAGCAATTCACTGACAACTTCTGAGTTTCTACGACCTTGGGCCAAGTGCATGGGAGTTAGTCCTGCATATGTCCTTGCATTAATGTTTATGTTTTTTTGTGACAGGAGAAACCTGACCATGACTATGTTGCCCCAGTCGATAGCAAAGTGAAGGACTGTTCTTCCACTTTTCCCCTCAGTTGCATTGACATTGGCTCCGGCATTCAGCAAAATCTGCATGGCATGAATGTGGCCTCCAATAGCCGCTATGTGAAGGCATGTCAGACCTAGAATTATACAATATTAAATCATATTTAAACACTATTCATACATATATATACATATACATGCATATATATATATTTATACATATACATATTTATGCATATACATATCTCAATCAATCAAATCAATACTTGCCAAGTCTTTTTTATCATCCTGTTTGCTGCCTTTACATTTGCTTCAAGTTCCCTCTTCCAAGACTGTCTCGGTCTTCCTCTGATTCTCTTACCCTTTGGATTCCAGAACACAGCCTGGCAATTGTCTGGTAATGTAATCCACTAGTTTCCGTAATGTGTGACCTATCCATCGACATCTTTGTATTTCATGTTCCACTGGTATTTGTCCCGTTTTCTGCATCAGTTTCATGTTGGTATACATATATATATATATATATATATATATATATATATATATATATGATAGATTAGATAGTATTCTGAAGCAAAGATGCAGCAGTGAATGTGTTGACAGCAATCAGCGACTCATAGCTGGCTGCTTGCACCAGTGTCAGTGAGTCATAACTGACCAAGACCTTATTTAGCCTTCAAGTGGTTATCCTGAAAACAGACTGCAGCCATGGAACCAAGTAATAAGGGGTCAAAGAGGGAAGACAAACCTTGTCCCAAAAATGCTGTGCTGAAATTGGATGTGTCCGGCCGAAAGGTGCAGATATCGCAGCATTGTTGTAAACTAGTTCACATACATCATTTCAGGACAAATGAAGAAGAAATAGTATTCTATCCCTAGACATTCCCATATTTAATGACAGCAAACATTGCTGTATTCAATGACAGGTTTTATGATTTGCTGTCAAATACTTGTCCACTTTTACAACAAATAGAAAAATAGTAGGTTTCATGATAAATGATCACTTTCAAAGCTTGATTTTGAAGGAGAACAGTCATGATTTCAAATTCTTCTTCTTTAATTCTTGGCTGATGATCAACAAAGTAGTCTATGACTAACACGCTAGATAGTGTTTTAGGTCAGCAACAAATTCACTCCACAACTCTTAACATGAAGGCATCCTTTGTATGATGCCCCAGCACTGCTTTCTTTCAATTTCACAACTGGCAGTTATGCGAACTTCACACTTTTGATGTCCATCACTCAACAAACTTTATTTATTCATTGCTTGTTTTATATAAGGGGTGTTGATCCTGTGCTAATAGATAAAGGTGGGTCCAATGGTAACAACTGCCATCTGGCAATGAAGATAGCTCTTCATGGGCTAAGCCACAACCTACATGAAGTGTGGTGGCAAGTTCCCACGCCAGTTACCAATTTACAGCTGGGTCGACTGGAGGCGCCGTGCACCAGAAACGAATCACGCTCATATTTTTTTTCCGTCCATGATTTTGAACCCTGACGCAGTGTAATCCTAGTCTTAGCGAGCCAGCTCATTGTTGCCTAGGCTCCGACGCTCCATGGAGATGCATAAAAAAACATTTTACAAAAGCAATTTATAAGATGAGCAATCAAGAAGGCATGAACACAATCATAATCGGTCGGCGCTGGGATTGGATATGCCATGTCCTAAGAAAAGAAGCAGATACCATCAACAGAACTGCTTTGGTGTGGACCCGAGAGGGAAGTCGAAAGAGAGGCTGACTTAATACAACCTGGCGAAAAAATGTAAAGATCGAAATAAAAAACATGAATCAGAGTTGGGCCCTCTATAAAGAATGGCTGCAGACTGGGTGAAGGTGTTTTTGTGTGTATATTTTGCGTTCGCCTTATTTTTCTATTCTCCACGACAGTGTGCGTTGCACTATGTTTTTATTTTGCGCCTGTCAGTCTATTGCATCCGGCTTCGGCATGCATTTTATGTAAGGGTCTGCTTCCTCCTGTATTTTCTAAGGGTTTGCTTCTCCAGGGTAACGAACAGTGCTGTGATGGGGAGCAAACCCAACACCCTCGGATTGTGAGCCGTGTCACTTAACCACTAGCCCACCCGTCCCTGTGGAGGGCGTTTGTTGCTTCCCTTAAAGATGCCATCACTTTGTTGGTCAATAACTATTAAAGCAAAGAAAATGTTACAAAATGAATCAATCTTACCTTCATAATTTCTGGATTCTAGATCCTGAGGAAGCCTCTGGCATGAGTTGACATATTTGTTCTGCAAGGTTTCTTCATGTTCTACAGGTCTTATGAGTGTGCGTACGACATCACTAAAACCCAGTCTGCAGGCATTATGGAGAGGCGTGTTTCCATTCTGGTCTCGTACATCCACTGATGCACCGGCACACATGAGTCTTCGTACCACAGATACTTGTCTGGTAAGTGTTGCGATGTGTAGGGGTGTCTGCAGCAAGTTGTTGGTATGACTCAGCCAATCACTTTCAGGAGCAAGTCCAATGATTTGCATTGCGACCTCCGTGACTCCATGGATGATGCTCATGTGTAAATCACTGGTGAAACAAGATAACAAATATTTAAACTTTATTGCAAAATAATAAAAAACCCAAACAATAAATTTGTTGCCAAATACAGCAATAACAACCCTTGATACCCATTTATTTAATTTTGTGACAAAGTCAAGTGGGTTGTTCGGGTGCCGCCTTGGCATGATGAAGCACTTTTTAGTGATGCTCAAGAGCTAAACCTTAATAACAAATTATTAATCCTCAGAATACTGATATAACCCAAAAGGACTATTGAAAGGGTATACTTTCACCAAAAGAAGAAATTTAATTTTTGTTAGGGTTGGTTAGAGGTCAGGGGTCAATGATTGATGTTGAACGCCCACAACGAGTATGTTTACTCTTTTATGCACCTAAAAAGGGCATCAGATGGCAGGGTTGTAGTAGCTTTCTTCACATCCTGAGTGTACTGATGAAGGTGAACTGGAGTCCTCCAGACTCTGATATGTTTGGTTTCATTTACATGATGCTCGCCACTATGGCAATCACGCCGATTCCCTATCATATTAGCCAGACTTCTTCTTTGGTGTTCGTCCTGTAAAGGACATTGTGTTGTAGTTTACATCGAGGTTGCGATATTTGGACCTTTCGGTCTGACACATTCGACTTTAACGGATTTTTTAGTACCAGGTTAGCCTTCTCTCTTCTATCTCTTCTCCTTAGCCAGTCTGCTCTGTTGCAGCGTGTTATCCAGGATCACAGTGTGAAGATAAAGAAGGATCTTGGCAGTTTTGGGTCGCTGAGCATGACACTCAGTTTTGGGTCGCTGAGCATGACACTCAGTTTTGGGTCGCTGACCATGATACTCAGTTTTGGGTCGCTGAGCATGACAGTTTTGGGTCGCTGAGCATGACACTCAGTTTTGGGTCGCTGAGCATGACACTCAGTTTTGGGTCGCTGAGCATGACACTCAGTTTTGGGTCGCTGAGCATGACACTCAGTTTTGGGTCGCTGAGCATGACACTCAGTTTTGGATCACTGAGCATGACACGAAGTTTTGGGTCGCTGAGCATGGCACTCAGTTTTGGGTCGCTGAGCATGACACTTAGTTTTGGGTCGCTGAGCATGACACTCAGTTTTGGGTCGCTGACCATGACACTCAGTTTTGGGTCGCTGAGTTTGACACTCAGTTTTGGGTCGCTGAGCATGACACTCAGTTTTGGGTCGCTGAGCATGACACTCAGTTTTGGGTCGCTGAGCATGACACTCAGTTTTGGGTCGCTGAGCATGACACTCAATTTTGGGTCGTTGAGCATGACACTCAGTTTTGGGTCGCTCAGCTCATGCGCTGCTCAGCATCCTGATCCTCAGCTTATCATTAAATAAAGTAACACTTTCTTCTTTTCTTACACACCCCCGCGCGATGAACTCGTACATCGGTAAAAACCACCCTCCAAGAAACTGGTTGTATATAGACTCTGTAGAGTCTTCTAAACCAGTATAAATGCGTTAAGTTAAGTATAACAAGTGGACTAAAACTACAAATGATAATAATATTCTTTCATATTCATACAGAAAGAATTATAATATCTAGACAGAAAGAAAGCCAACAATAAAATTGATAATAATATACTTTCATATTCGTACAGAAAGAATTATAATAGGTAGACAGAAAGAGAGCCAATATCATACTGTAGTAATAAAATGATCAGAATTTGGATGGGTAGAGAAAGTAACATCTGGCCAAGGTCCATTTTCAAGTGGGATGTCAGATGAAAAGCCATAATAAAAGTGGGTCACGACCGGGGAAATCCCCTGTCGAGTACAGGATGACCTTTTTTTTTATAAAAAATTCGAGCCAATAGCTCCTCCTGCTGGGATTTCCGTATATAGGTCAAGAAGCCCCGCCTTCGGTTTGGTCTGGGGCCCAGGCAGGGAAATTCCAAATTTAGCACTGCGTACTTTCCAAAAATGCTAAATTTAGTATTGCTGGCCACAAGGCTTGATGCCCTTTTTTATATCACGTATAAGGAACATGTCTACCTAAATTATGTGCTCTGAAATGTTTCTCTCCCCACGAAATTAAATGCGTTCTATGTAACAAACCTTTGAAACTTGGAAAAGAGTTTGTTAAAGTGTTATATATATAGAATGAGGCATGACATATAAATTACTTGCCAAACAAAATGAAGTCACTTAAACTGAGAAATGTGATTTAGAGAAGAATGGTAAGAATCACATGGATAGCAAAGAAAACTAATGGTGAGGATGTATTGAGGAAAGACAATGTGCAAAATAAAGTAATTACACCTATTAGAACATAGAAGTTATCCAGTTTTTTATTGACAAGCTGTGAGTTGGAGCATAATAGCGTACGAAGAAGAAGAACAGTTGGAGCATAATGAACGACAATTGCTGGGGAAAGATGCAGTGGATAAAATGAGAAAAAATAATAGTTCTTCAAAGCAGATAAGACTATTAAACAGCAGAATTTTGAAACAACACCAAGGAAAGGAATATGTGGTGATCCATGATCGCAAAGCCTATTGAGCCATGCTGATAATGATATGCAATGTTTCATGTCATATACTGATAAACTTGAATACAGTTTTTACTATTTTATATCTATAGAATGTTAAGCCTAGCATACTACAGTCCCTAACTGAAATTAGTACTAACACCTATTCATCAAACTAAGGACTTATATATATATATATCATCATCATGTAGCATGTCCTTTGTAGAACGTCGCTCCCATCACAGTCTGTCTGAAAGAAACTCGCTCCCTTGCCAAAACACCAGCTTCCGCCACTGTCATACTCAGGCACTCCTGGATTTCTTGGTGCCATCGTCTTCTTGGTCTACCCTTCCTCTTTTGCCTGGCACCATACCTTCCATCACCGTCCTCTCAAGACCGTTGTGTCTCTTGATGTGACCAAAGTATTTGCATTTTCTAGCCAAAATGGAATTGATAAACCAGTTCTCCTCTATGCTCAACTCTTGCCGAATGTCTACATTTGTTCTTTTCTCTGTCCAGGGTATTCTGAAGATCTTTGTGTAACATTTTGACTCGAATGTGTGGTCTACCAGGGTCTTTGTGTATGACAAGGACAAGAAAAGAGTATGTCACAAGAGGCGACTAACTGTGTGACATGGCATAATACTGGCCATGGTTAGGTGGTTTGTTTAGAGCAGCATAGATGCACCTAACAGGCTGCATGTCTACTTTGCTCTAGTTTTTAAGTCTATTAAGATGAACTTGCACATCAGTTAACCATCCTCCGTAAGTGATTGTCCCAATGCAGTGAAGTATTAAGCTGTTGGAGCCTATCCCACTAAGCAGAAAATCCTCCTCTCGGCTACATCAAGCTCATCCCAGAGCTGGAATCTGCACAGTTCGCCCCTGTAAAAGTACAGGTTGACTAAGAACTATATATATTTATATATCATATATGTGGTACTGGCTAAGAATATGCTGTAAAAGAGTCTAACATAGATTTAAGAAACAGTGAAAGCACATATGATCATCACATGTACCATTAATAGACAAGCACTATAGAGAATCAGACCAATAGCTTGAGGCTGACCATTGTTTCTTTTACATTTTTTTCAGCTGAAAGAGTATGAAGAAGATTAGAACTTACTTGTCTCCGTCCTCGTCCTCAGTAAACATTGCTACAATCTGCTCTGGTGAGAAATGTGGAGACACCCAATGACAATGTTCAGTTTCAGCAACCTCTGTAAATTCAATCTGTACTTCATTCTCAAGCCCCGAATCAAACCGATCCAAATCTTTGCAGCCGCTGTTTGAGATATTCAGTTTGGACATGGAGCTCTCTAATGACACACCAAATGGCGAAGCATCTTGTGACTTTTCCGTCACGTCTTCAACATTTGACGATAGGCTGTTCAGCTCTGCAGAAACATAACCGAGTGATCCTAACCCAGAATCGACGTGTTCGTCTGTATTATGTTTCTTTGACGATAAAAAGTCTGAATGAAATGGACGTAAACGTCCCTCATCAGCCAGCCCGTAACCTTCACAGTCAGCTTCGATATCTTCCATTTTGAAGAACTGCGAGATGAACTAGCACAGAATCCTAAATAAAATCTCAGCTTGTGAACTTTAAAACCACAACTGCTACTCCAAGTAGAAAACTGAAAACTGAATGCACCTTACCCTCGTCCGATTTGATCAAGTTATAACATTTTAAATACGCAGCAGGCAGTTATATCAATCTTGTGGGGAATTTTCTAGTCACAACCAGCACAATCACAAAGCTATGCTGGGTTACATTGCAGAATCCCAAGCCTGGGCTTGTCACGTGGTTTTCTTGTCCAATCAGACGGGCCTACCGCCTTCCTATTGGTTAGGGGAATCCCCTAATCTTTCACGTGAATGACGCAAACCAGGTGCGACGTATGTGATGACCGGTTTTTCTTTTCACGGCACAATTTTTCTTTGTAAGCTGAGGTGGAACTGTTTAAGACGGCTGGGAAAATATTGTATTTGGAGCTGGGGGTAGGTGGGATGTTGATTTGGCGTCAGTATTTAGTGGAAATACCGCCCTGGTAGACATTGGACAGCCCAGGGGCCTGAACATTTTTCTGGGCCTGGATTTACTTCTTTGTATTAATGTTAAGTGTCAAGTTAAGTACGCTGTACGCGCATAAGGGTAGAGGAACTCAGACGCTAGTTCGGTCAGACATAACATACTGACCAGAAAGTCGTATCAGAGTCAGGCACAATATACTGACCAAGACCGCTATTTCTCTTACATGTAGCTTTCACTGGAAACAGGCAGTTTTAAGGGCAGCCTAACTGATGAGATGTGGATCGACGTGATCCCCGTGGTAGTGAGTATGATTAGCACAACCAGATGGAGGACCACGGTACACCTCCATCAGCACGTTCTTGATGTGAGGAAATCTACTGCAACCCGACACTTAACGCCCTTTTCAGGACGCACAGAGAGTAGACTTAGTCACTATGGACATTCAACTATAACGCCTAATGCAAAAATACATTGCTACTTAAACCGCAACTCATTATCAGTATTATGTAGCATGTCTTTGGTAGAGCGTCGCTTTCATCACAACCCTTCGCTAGGAATCTCTATCAACAGTCAGTCTACGCGCCTGCTCCATGTTCATGTTTAGGCTGCCCTTGATGTCTTGTGTCCATCTACGCCTTGGTCGGCCTCTGCTTCGTCTTCCTTTAATGTCAACATAAAAAAAGAGCACACAGAGCTTTGGTGCAGAATTCTCTACTGCCTAGCTGAATATGTCACGCTGATTTGAAGGGATTGTAGAAGCTATTCTTACAGGCAATGAAACCCAGGTACACTTTTGTACAGATGCCTTTTTCGTGGATTCAGTGCTAAATAGCCAGAACAATACAGAACTAAATGACCTAAGATCAGTACTCTGTCAACTATACCAGCAGTCCACGCCCAGAAAAGTCGTAGTACAGTGGGTAAAATCCCACTGTAACATTCAAGGCAGCGAGGAGACAGACAGACTGGCGAAATAAGATGGAAGGTACCACAACCAGATTCACGTGAAGAGTCTAAAAGGTTTATTAGGACCTACAAATAGGAACCCGAGCATACTGGCTACACAAAAATTAAGCATTTTACCAGTTGAATAGACGAGAGCATGTGGTGGTCTTCAGGCTCTGGACAGGCCACAACAGTCTGAGATACCATCTATTCCATAAACTGAAGATAGGTGCCGCTGATGAATGTACCTGTAGTACTGAGACAATGACCCATGGGCATCTGTTGGAAAATTGCTTGACATACGAGGACCAGAGAAAATACATATGGCCCTCCCCAGTGCCCCTGTGTCGACATTCTGAGATTGGCAGCTACTTTCTTTGAACAAATTCAAGTCGACGTCTGACAGAAGAAAAAGAAGAAGAAGAAGAAGATTTGAAGGGAGCGAAAACGGAACTGTCGCTGAGAATGCCAACAATAAATGTGTTTACTTTTTTGTGTGTTATGCAAAGGACGTTAAGTGGCGGTTTGAAATACCTGTCCTTACACTCCGCGTGTGCTGATGAAGGTGGTCCGGGGTCCTCCATGCGGTTCTGCTATGCGTGGCATCCTCTGCGTGACTGTCGCTACTATGGGGATCACGTCTATTCCCCCAACCATTTCGCTTGACCATGATCACCATTGTCCGATCAGTATGTTCTGCCTGACCAGCCGTTAGTCTCCTCTCCTCAACGAAACAGAAAAGTTGTGTACTCATTGTGTCGATCGATGTGACGGTGCCTTGTTGGTGAGAAAAGAATAATCAATTGCTTCTGTTACGAATGCCACAAAAGGGGGCGCAGTATGGTTGTGCACGTGAATGGCAACGTCATCATGTGAAACAAACTACCGCAGAAACCGATGTTACAAGAGCATATAACAATATTGGCACAGACAAATGGTGATGGTGCTAACTGTAGAAGTGGTTTCCTGGTGACACTTATAGTGTTTTTAATGACTGCTATGACAACCTTACTACACATATGATAAAAAGCAAGTAAGTAGAGTTGTCCATGGAGCTAGCCACTTCATAATGAATAAGTAAGTAAGTAAGTTGCCCATCACAAGCGAAGATGGCGACATCATCAGATTGTTCTCGTCCTGAAGATATAACTTGCGCTGAATTTGGATTATAGTGAGAAAGAAGCTGCGCTGGACATAAATCTCACTCTCTCGTCCTGAGTTACCGGGAACCAGTGGCAAGATATACAACCAAGATGACTGGAAGTAGCTCAGGATGTAGACATTCAGGTCGTTCAATCCATGAGACCAAGGGTCGCTTGAAACTTGTGGGAGTCGATCGTCCACCGTTTGTTTCCTTGACGGACGATTTTAACGTAGATTAGAAGACGCTACTTCTGTCCAGCGTCCACATGTGTAGGTCTTGGTGAGGGACATTAACCCATGGCTGAGAGTAGATTACGGTCGTGGCATGCAATGAAAACTCAATTTCCAAGTAGGTCGTGCACACTAACCACGGACGGTGAGCAATCTGTAGTGACGTCCTATCCAACAACGTGTATTCTATAACACATGAAGAACAGATCGTGTTTTCTCCTAATTCGGAGGAAAATTACACACATATGCTTCATGTGAATAGCGTAGGACGTGCTAGAAGATAATCGCCACACAACACTGCGCTCCATACATTCATTATAACGAACATGCCACACGAAAATCGCAGACCACGAGAGCAGCTGTTGCTTGCTCGCCATCTTACGGAACATAATTGGAACATTTAATGGATCATTTAATGGATAAAGTGCTGCAGAAACCACCTCTTCTACAATTCATAAGAGTTTCCTCCAAGGGGACCAATTGTAATGGTGATTGTATGCTCCTACTTGAGAGAAACGTGACACATAATGATGATGCAGAATACAATTTAACAATTAAGATTTCTATATAATGATTTGTGTCTTGGCTTGGCCACAACGTGAGATATGGAGGTCTACTATTGAAAATACGATTTGCATTCCAATGTGAATCTTAGTCTTAGGTCTTAGTCGATTTGTATTTCTACAAGGTCGGATGTACATGTACAGGCCCCATCTCCGGTTTGAGCTGGATGTGGCCGGAAGGAGTATTTCCTTGTTAGTGGACTAGGCTTGAACAGTTTATTGCTGTGTTGGGACAAGTACCGCGGTGGGTAGTTAACCGATGAACGAGTCCATCCAAATAGACTCTAACGCTAAAGCAAAGTAGACCCGCTGCCGGTTAGGTGCCATCTATGCTGCTCCAAACAAACCACCTAACCATGGCCAGTTTTATGCCATGTCACATAGTTACAATATTAAGAGATTGCAAGGCTTTGCTAATAAACTCACGAGAAAGACTGTTTGCGTGCGGTGGTTCGACAGTGTTACAAATGAAAGTTTATGAGAGATTACAGAAGGACATCTTGGGAAGAATATGGCTCTGAATAGGCCACACGTTGCAAAAGTCCTGAGCCATTAGCACCAGGCAATCCCTACCAAGGACCCCACATGTAAAGAGAAGCTAAGGAAGGACACAGCACATGTAGAGAAGAGATCTAGAGGCTGATACAAAGAGAGCAGGGAGATGCTGGAAATAATTAGAGAAAATAGCACAGGACTGGTGTGCTTGGAGAGAATTGGTTGATAAACTGTGAAAATAGCACAGGATCAGTGTGCTTGGAGAGAATTGGTTGATGGCCTATGACCATAGCACATGACCTGTGTGCTTGGAGAGAATTGGTTGATGAACTGTGAAAATAGCACAGGATCAGTGTGCTTGGAGAGAATTGGTTGATGGCCTATGAACATAGCACATGACCTGTGTGCTTGGAGAGAATTGGTTGATGGCCTATGAACATAGTACATGACCTGTGGGCTTGGAGAGAATTGGTTGATGGCCTATGAACATAGTACATGACCTGTGTGCTTGGAGAGAATTGGTTGATGAACTGTGAAAATAGCACAGGATCAGTGTGCTTGGAGAGAATTGGTTGATGGACTGTGAAAATAGCACAGGACCAATGTGCTTGGTGAGAATTGGTTGATGAACTGAAAATAGCACATGACATGTGTGCTTGGAGAGAATTGGTTGATGAACTGTGCACCCAAAGGTTATACGGGCGAAGAAGTGAGCGGAATAGCAAGATTCAAAGGAAAAACAGAAGAAGACCAAGAAATGAGTACAACACAATGGTTCTTCGTATGCGATAATTGCCCATGTAGAGCAAGACTACGGATGTTTTAATAAAGTATCTTGTCTTTTGCAAGATCCCAATACCATGCTGCCGTACAGCATCTCCTCGGGGGGGGGGGGGGGGGGGGCGGGGGAAGAGTCGATGCTGTGCCACATGCTCTCAGACTCGCGTGGGAAAAAGGGGGGGGGTTGTAGTCCCGAAGAATACATGCTGCCGCCATGTCTACCAGGCTGCTGCAGCAATATAGGCCGGTGGTACATATCTTGAATCTTGTGTACAAGTGGTGTCTCATCTGTTGTGGTCAGCCATATCTTGAATCTTGTGTACAAGTGGTGTCTCATCTGTTGTGGTCAGCCATATCTTGAATCTTGTGTACAAGTGGTGTCTCATCTGTTGTGGTCAGCCATATCTTGAATCTTGTGTACAAGTGGTGTCTCATCTGTTGTGGTCAGCCATACAAGCAGCAATTCAGATTCTTATCAGCCAAAACACAACTACAAGAAAAAACCGTAACTCAAGCCCCAAACAAGATAGACTGACATCTATTTTGGTGAATAGACCATCGACCAAGCCTCGCCAAGCAGCTCTGTCCTGTGCAATCTATTCCACTTCCGTCCAGCTTTTTTCCAGTTTTTATTACTTCCGCCTCCAGATCTTTATGTATTCCATCTTCTGCCTATGCCTCTTCTTCTCTCGGGATTCTACGACTGGGATTGCCTGGTCATATTGGCCTAGGTCTGTCTTAATGTATGACCCATCCATCTCCACTTTCCTCCTGGGATTTTCTGTTCCAATTTACTTTTTCCCGCTCTCTCCCATAGTCTTTGGTTTGTAACTTTGTCAAACTATTTTATACCAAGAATCATTCTCAGGAATCTCTTGACAAAACCCTGCAGTCTCCTGTCATTGCCTTTGGTCATCCTCCAGGTTTCCGCTCCTTACAGCAGGACTGGCTTCACATTTGAATTGAAAATCCTTATTTTTGTCTTCCGTCTTGTTTCCTTGAGTTCCATCTTGGTTTCAACATTCTGAATGCAACTCTTGCTTTTTGTATCCTTGTTTTTATATCCTCGTCTGTCCCTCACTGGCGTTCCTCTCAGTCGGATTAGTTCTGTGTTTTTGCTGCATTGATCCTAGTTATTTTGGTCTTTTCCTCATGGATCTTCAAACTGACTTGTTTAGAGGTATAATCCAATCTATCCAGTTTTCTTTTCATTTGATTTTGGCTGTGGGACAGAAGGGCTATATCATCCGCAAAATCCAAGTCCTCAGCTGTTTATTCAAGGTCCACTGGATTCAATTTCTTGCATTTGTTGTTACTTTCATAATCCAGTCCACTGTCAGGATTAACAGGAAATGCGACAGTAGGCAACCCCGTCGTACCGCTAATTTAATTTTGAATGGGCCTGTGAGTGATAGACTGACATACGAAATAAGATATAACATTGGGTCGCCGTCAACCTTCAAAAACATATTTATTCATGCAGTGGATTCCGGCCCGCTGTGGGATCCAAGAAAATAAAGTAGATGCGCTCGCCACAGACGAAATTGGCGACACGCAGACTTGCCATCCACAAAGTTATAAAAAAGCAAAAACACTAATAAAGTGGCCAACGAGGACAGAATAGAGAGAATAGAAAGAATGCAAACTAGAAAATCACAGCATATACAAACTTGGCAGAGATGGATAGACTCAATGCCCACCTCAGATATGTGTGTAGACACGCGCGGACACACACACAACACCCGAGGAACAACGTGTGGGTTATTCGTTGTGTTTTCTTTAGTATAGTCGGAGGGTGTGAAACCTTCTGAAATTTACAGAAGAATGAAGGCTCAGTATAACGACAGTTGTTTGAGTCATAGGAGAGTGTATATGAATGGGTAGATATATTTCAAAATGGAAGATACGTCATTCATGAACCGCGGCGTGAGAGACCACCAAGTGTGGCCACGGACACAGTGAAACGGTAGATCGGTGAGATAGTCCGTGGTAACAGGCGAGTCACTATTGATGAAGTAGCCGTGGATTTCGGCATGGGTCACGGCGCTGCACACACATTTATTTTCCAAGATGACTGCGGTTATAGGAAAGTGTGTATCTGATGGGTCCCAAGACAGCTGACAACGGGATAATGGAGGTAGCTCAAAATTGGTTAAAGGTCACACCAAAAGACATTTTTTCGAGAGGTCATCCGCAAGCTAGTGAACAGGTGGACAAAGTGTGTTTTCAGGCACGTGGGCTATGTCGATAAATATAACACCAACAATTTCTGGTTCGCACTCTTGTAAAAATGTAATGACTAAAATAACTGTTAGACAGCGCATGAGCTGCAGTGGTCAGCGACCCATAGCTGACTGCTAGTGTCAGGGCCAGCGAACCAGAGCTGCCAAGACCCTTCTACATCTCCACGCGGTATCCTGGATAACAGGCTGCAGCAGGGCAGACTGGCTAAGGAGAAGGGATCGAAGAGGGAGGAGCTTGCTGAAGTCGGATGTGTTGGACCAAAAGGTGCAAATATCGCAGTCAAGCTGTAAACTACGACACAACGCATTCCGTTCTCTGGACTTCATTCTGCTACTTAAACCCTTTCAGGATTTTAGAGATTTAGAACGAACGAAGCCAAGCCAAATAACTGTTACTTAATTACTGTTGGTATTTGTAAGAGCAATGTTCTGCAAAGGACATACTACTTCATCATCATCACGAAGCATGTCCTTTGCTGTACGTCGTGCTCATGCAGCCTGTTGTAGGAAACTCTATCTTTCGCCAGTTATCCCGCCTGCATCAAGGTCAAATTCAGCGTCTCCTTCATGGCCCCTGCCTCTCTTCCCAGTGACCGTGCCTTCCATAACCACTGTCTCCAGTCCGTTGTGTCGTTTGACGTGTCAAAAAAAAACCTAAGTTTTAGGGTCATTACGTCATTTATGAGCCAATTCTCCTCTACATTCAGGTCTTGCCGGATGCATTTGTTTCTTTCTTTGTTCACGGGATTTTCAGGATTCTTCTGTAGAACTGTGTCTCAAAAGCACAGGTCTTCGCTCTTATTGTTACTTACATGCTACTTATATGTTACGTATATGATACTTACATGCTACTTACATGCTACTTACTTGCTACTTACATGCTACGTACATGCTACTTACTTTCTACTTACATGCTACTTACATGCTACTTACTTGCTACTTACTTGCTACTTACATGCTACTTATATGTTACGTATATGATACTTACATGCTACTTACATGCTACTTACATGCTACTTACTTGCTACTTACTTGCTACTTACATGCTACTTACATGCTACTTACATGCTACTTACTTTCTACTTACATGCTACTTACATGCTACTTACTTGCTACTTACTTGCTACTTACATGCTACTTACATGCTACTTACATGCTACTTACATGCTACTTACTTACTACTTACATGCTACTTACTTTCTACTTACTTTCTACTTACATGCTACGTACATGCTACTTACTTGCTAATAACTTGCTACTTGCATGCTACTTACTTGCTACTTACATGCTACTTACTTTCTACTTACTTGCTACTTACATGCTACTTACTTACTACTTACATGCTACTTACATGCTACTTACATGCTACTTACTTGCTACTTACATGCTACTTACTTACTACTTACTTGCTACTTACATGCTACTTACTTACTACTTACTTGCTACTTACATGCTACTTACTTACTACTTACTTGCTACTTAAATGCTACTTACTTACTACTTACTTGCTACTTACATGCTACTTACATGCTACTTACTTGCTACTTCCTTGCTACTTACATGCTACTTACTTGCTACTTACATGCTACTTACTTGCTACTTACTTGCTACTTACATGCTACTTACTTACTACTTACATGCTACTTACTTGCTACTTACTTGCTACTTACATGCTACTTACTTGCTACTTACATGCTACTTACTTGCTACTTACTTGCTACTTACATGCTACTTACTTACTACTTACATGCTACTTACTTGCTTCTTACATGCTACTTACTTGCTACTCGCTACTTACTTGCTACTTACTTGCTACTTACATGCTACTTACTTGCTACTTACATACAGACGATCGGGGTTCGATTTCGAGTTGCGACGGTCGGTCCATGATGTCAATTTTTTCCGGAGATCCCTGGGTTCATCGCTGGAGCTAATGAGTTCGTGCTTTGTGCGATGCTCTCGACAGATGGGGTACCCATCTGCCGAGAGAGACCGAGCTAAAATGTGGAAAAAACCTGAGGCAATGAAATCGAGCACCAGCTTAACGTTTTTTTAAATTGTTTATTTTTACATACTAATGACTTACTACTTACATGCTACTTACTTGCTACTTACCTGCTACTTACATACTAATTACTTACTACTTGCTTGCTACTTGCTTGCTACTTACATGCTACTTACATAATAATTACTTGCTACTTACTTGCTACTTACATGATACTTACTTTACACTGAATGTGTGCCCCCAAGCCGATGGACTGGACCAACGCCACCGAACGCTGTAGTATATGTGCTTTTCCCCACTATTGTTTTTTGGCTTTCTTACTTCCTTATTGAGAATCTGAGAAGTAGAGTGGTTGTCGTTGTTGTTGTTGAAAGCCACTCGTACTGAGTTAATGTATTTCTTAAGGGGGAGGGGGGGGGGGGTGTCTAACGTCTGGTCAGGCACAATATACTGATCAGACATGTTAGTCAGGGTCAGGCAAAATATACTGATCAGACCTGTTAGTCAGGGTCAGGCAAAATATACTTATCAGACATGTTAGTCAGGGTCAGAGAATATATACGGATCAGACATGTTAGTCAGGGTCAGAGAAAATATACTTATCAGACATGTTAGTCAGGGTCAGATAAAATATACTGATCAGACATGTTAGTCAGGGTCAGAGAAAATATACTTATCAGACATGTTAGTCAGGGTCAGAGAAAATATACTGATCAGTCATGTTAGTCAGGGTCAGGCAAAATATACTGGTCAAGACCTTCACCTCGGCTTCCTCGTAGCCCTCCCTGGAAACGGGATGTTTTAATGGCAGCCTGGATGACGAGGTGAGGGATCGACGTGATCCCCGTAGAAGGAAGCGGCACGGGGATGAAGCCAAGCAAAGCACAACCGCCTGGTGGACTCCGGTCCACCTTCACCAGCATGCTCGGGATTGGAGTAAAGCTACGACAACCCGCCACTTAACGTCCTTTTCAGGGCGCACAAAAGAGTAAACCTACTCATTGTGGGCATTCGAAACAACAATTGATCTCTTAGGGACTTTTGTTTGGTGGCGGGTTACAGTGGTCGTACTTATATCCCGAGTCGTACTTGAGAAGATGGACTGTGGTTCTCCTGGCTGTAATGCAATGCAAAGTTCCCCGGTAAGCTAATCACTATGGGGATTATGTCAATCCCCACTTTCTTGGCCAGACTGCTGACACAGCCTGTTTCAAAGACCGCTACGAGGAAGTAAGGCGAGGAATTGATAAAAAGTTACGAGGAAAGACTTAGAAAAACCGGCCTGCTGTGTAATCAGTTTTTTCAAAGTACAATCGGGTACAAATGGTCTGCTGGGGCCTTTGTGTATGCCCAAAGATAAGAACAGCACCACTGTCCCACAGAGAGCATGTTGTAGGAGGCGACTAACTATATGACATGACAGAACACCGGTCATGGTTGGGTTGTTTGTTAAGAGCAGCATAGCTGGTGCCTTACAGGCTACGGGTCTACTTTGCTCTAGTGTTTGAGTTTATTAATATGGACTCGCACATCAGGTAAGCACCCTCCAAGAAACTGGTTGTATGCAGACTGCAGAATCGTCTCAACCAGTATAAAGACGTTAAGTTAAGTTAAGTTAAGTTACAAGAACAAGCAAACACAGCTACGAATTACTTTGAAGAGAGGTCTAGATTCAATATCAGAAAATATTTGTTTATTCAGTGGTGTGATTGCTTGGAATGCATTGAAAGAGGAAATAGTGGGGAGAGGGGAGGCTGGGTCAATTAATGCATTCAAGAATAGATTGGATGCACATAGTTTGCACATAGTTATATTTAGATCTAGTGTTGTAAAACTAAACTGGTTGTACAAAGACTCTGCAGAGTCTTCTAAGCTAACATAAATAAGTTAAGTTAATAACCAAAACAGCTGGAAAATTGATAGAGAAAGTGGAGATGGATATGACACACTCTCAGAAATAAGTCTGATACTTACTTACTTTCCGTGTCCAAGCACCACGTTATATATCTTGCTTCCAGTATTCAGTGACAGGGATTGCCTTGTCATTTGCCTCCAGCATGTCGCGCCTATTGCATGTTTCATGGAGGTTGGGGCAGGTCATCATGTGGTCTGGGTCCTGTATTGCGTCGCAATCACATGTGTCATCATCTGTGTATCCCCATCGCTTCATATTCCTCCTGCACCGTGATACACCAGTCCGGAGTCTTTTCAGCGACTTCCATGTTGTGTATGGTAGATGATTTCCAGGAGCAGGTTCCTCCCGAAGTTCCATCTCTGCGGCCTGCACCAATTCGTGCCACCTCTCGATACGGCGACTTTCAGGGTTTGTATGCATGGGGTATGTTGGTTTTAGAAAGTTATGTCTGGATTTGAGTTTTGTGATTTGTACCTGATGTCTAAACATTGGATGCCTTGGGTCGTGCTCCTGTTTTTCTCGTTCGATTTCTGCTGCGACGCATCTTCGGATCTCGGGGGGTACTATGCCAATTATGGGGTTTATTTTATAATTTGTGGTGGGTTTTAGTCACCCTGATACTATAACCAGACATGCGCTGGAATGAAACCGGCAGAGAAAGAGAAGAGTGGGAAAGCAAAATAACACATGCCGGAGAACGGTTTTAAGGGAAAGCATCTTTAGCCGGTGTCTCGCGGGCAGAACTCAAGAGGGCGACATAGAATAGAAACAGACGGAGAGCCCGTTGTTGCACCAGTATATTCGATGCTTTCAGAAGACTACGAGAAAACGTTTGGAACCGGCAGGGAATCAGTGTTGCTACCAAGATAAGTATGTATCGTGCTGCTGTGCTAACCAACTTTCTGTACACATGCGAGACACGGACAGTCTAAAGCAGTCATATCAGGAAACGTAATCATTTCCATGTACACTGTCTCCGCAGATTACGCAGGATGGGTGGCAGGATAGAGGTGTCCAATCGTCCTCAGCAGGGCTAGACTTTCTGGTATCCATACGCTGCTACATAGAGTCCAGATCAGATGGACATGGCATTCGGTTCGCATGTCAGATGAACGCCTCCCTAAACAACTTAGTGTACGGTGAGCTCAGGACAGAACAGCGCTCAGAGAGGGGACAAAAGAAACGATACAAAGACACTCTAAAATTTTCTTTCAATAGTTTCTCCATTTTTTGCTGCCTGGGAGCTGCTTGCTTCGAACCGCTCAGCCTGGCGCACTGCCATCACACATAGTGCTTGCACCACTGAGCAGAGGACAATTACGTAGGCGCAGTAAAAACGAGCTGCACGGAAGGAAAGAATGCAAGAATGGCCAATTACAAATATTGTTCACGTGTGCCCTACACGAGAAAACACGAGAAAGAGTTTGTCGCGCACAGATCGGACTGCAGTAATATGCAGTCACATCTGAATAAACTTGTCTGACGATGTCGCCATCTTCGCTTGGGCAACTAACTATAATCAATGGGGAACCAGCTGAGAATAAATCTGTACCACTTAATCCGCGACAGCAGTGTGCTATTTTAATATTTATCTGTATTTTAACTTCCTTATTATTAATATGTGGTTTAAAAAAAAATTCGTCTCTATCTTGCATTTGAAAAACCTAGTCTATTCAACGATTGCGAAGTTTGTTTTTTTTTTGCTTAGATGTTTGCCTCACTAGTTTCTACTGGCGGAGGCGCGTCATTTTCCACCCCAGACCGTAGTCAATTGGGCGATATCAGGACGCATAAACCAGTGCTTGGATGCATGTGTGCATCTGTATGTACCTATGCTAGGTTTGTGCGCCCTCAGAAGCTAGCCCAACCAAAGTGCAATGGAGGGGCTTGACCACGAGGGCGCGTGTGAAAGTTGTGCAAGAGTGTGACTGTAGGACAGAGTCAAATGAAAAGAGTGAGGTAAGAGGAGAGAGAGAAGAGTTGCCCCCAGGGTGAGCCACTTCTGAGGTCAATAACCTCAGGTTGCGAAGTTTTGCAGAGAGGGAGGGTCTCTTATATGCCTGGTTGAACACCTAAAATATTATTTGAAACTTAAGAAGCCAAAATTTATTAGACCAATATTTATGTTGATTTTAACTGTGTATGTGTCAGTGTGTTACCGGGTCTCGAAATGGGATAAAATAATGGTAACAATGTAATCTGTCAGGTACATGATGTGAGTCTCGACAAAGGACGTTTATGTGTTGTAGACCTGAACTTCACGGGGACATGATGGAGTCTGATTGATTGATTCGGTATATGTGGAAATAGAACTAGGGGTTCTTCTGTGATATATATCATTATTTATTTATTTATTTTAGAAAAGGCGGGCCACGAAAAGTGGGGAAATGTGCGTCAGCATAGCTGTATCTACCGCCCATGGCAGACGGAACGGTCGTTAACTTTATGTTTTGTTTGTTGTGGTAATATAAGTTATCAATAAGCATATATGTGGTATCTATGACGTGAATTGTTCCTGATAGCCTGTACGGCTCCAAGTCCTGGACACTAGTACAGCGGGACCGGCCGTCTTCAGGCCTTCCACCTGCACAACCAGAGGCGGATCAGCGGGATCGTCTGGCATGACATAATTCCCAACAGTGAAGTAGTTCCACGAACTCAACTTGCAGACATTGTCTTAAAGATTGATCGCCGTCGTCTCTCCCTCTTCGGTCACATTGCTCGCCTTTCCCGGAAAGACCCAGCCTACGAGATGCTCCGACAGGCTGTTGGGCGAGTTACGGAAAGAAGCAGTGCTCATCCTGGAGACATCCTCGGGGCCGCCTTCGCAATACCTGATTGAAACAGATCGCCACCCCCAACAGAACTATAGGCGCCTGGGACGTGACAAGCAGACGTGGTCATGTACATGGTCATTCGACGCGACGGGCCCTGGTCGATTTTAAGGAACTCAGCTGCGACACAAAGCATTCCGTTCCCCGGACTACATCCTGCTACTTACAAGGCCATGTCCAGGGCTTGGTAGTGGGAGATTGAGAACGAACGCAGACGACAACGAAGAAGGATCTCTCCGCCCCCCCCCCCCCCCCCCCGCCGAAGACGGATGTGTCGGACCGAAAGGTGCAAATATCGCAGTCAAACTGTAAACTAGCCACACAACGCAAATCCGTTCTCCGGACTACATCCTGCTGCTTACAAAGCCCTGTTCAGCGCTTGGTAGCGGGAGATTGAGAATGAACGCAGAAGAAGAAGAAGATGATCTCCCCGACGCCATGATCAGTAGTGACGAATGCTATTAACTGGATTTTGTGAAATCTCGGGGAGAAAACCTAAATACGAAATCTGGAAAAAGAGCGGATATAGCTAGCTAGGGAAGCTCTAATAATTTAAGATTCTAGAGCGAAGATCGGAGAAACAAGTCGACATCAGTCGGCAGCGAGCAGCTAAGAAAACAACACCGTCTGATAACGATGAAAAAGCATATATATTTTTGGAGCCCAGAGAGAGAGAGAGAGAGAGAGAGAGAGAGAGAGAGAGAGAGAGAGAGAGAGAAAGAGTTAGAGGGGGGTTTTGACAGATAATCTTTCACCACGATAGTCCAGATGTTCAGCAGCATATCAGAGAGAGGTAAATAGTAATGAAATTGATGTTTCACAATAGCAAATAGTATAACCAGATATAGTAGTGCGTGACGAGAAACACGGATGAGTTAGTCATCTTAGATACTGTTTATTTGCATCGCTGATGAGAATCCAGCGTCTTAACTGAAGTATCTAAAAAAAAAACAGCTGTTTAACTAGAGATATTTGACTAGCACAGCGATCCAGCGCTTCAACAATCACTACAAATCAACGTCAACAAGGAGAATAGTACCACGGACGAAATCTCCTGGGTTGCAGAACAGACACGAATCTTCCATCCTGTGGCAATCAACATAACGGCTAACCTATCAAGTTATAGCTCAACTATCAAGTAACTGTTCGTTTATCAAGGTACAGCTCGACTATCAAGTTACAGTTCGTTTATCAAGGTACAGTTCGACTATCAAGTTCCAGTTCGACTATCAAGTTACAGTTCGTTTATCAAGTTCCAGTTCGACTATCAAGTAACGATTCCGCTATGAAGTTGTAGTTCGTAATCACGTTTCTTTTAGTTTAGTTTTATTTCATATTTTTATACAGCCAGATAGATTTTTGATTTGAGTGAAGATTGGAAAGAAAGATGTGAACGTGTAGAGATACAGTTTCATTGTTCTGTTTTCATTGCAATTAGTGTCATAGTTAATTTGTTGGAAGTGAGATATAATTAGTGAAGACCCCTTGTACCATCTGCTACGGTAGTTCAGCCAGCTGTAGCTGCTACATGATTTTAGCTTTTAGGTGGGCGGTAGCAGAACATTGGGGGAGGGGGGGGGGTGAGGGGTTGCCTTATTTCTTTATTCCCCAAAGTGGTGTGCGTTGCACTGTTTTGATTTTGCGCCTGTCGGCCCAGTGCATCCTACTTCTACATGCATTGTTTGTAAGAGTCTGCTTCCTTCTACATTTTCTAAGGGTTTGCTTACTAGGTGTAATGGCCGATGCTTTGGTGGGGAGCAAACCCAGCACCTTCGGGTTGTGAGCCGTGTCATTTAACCTCTAGCCCACGCCGCCCACTCAACAGAATAATGACATGCTGTAAACACAACCTGAGGAAACTATAGCAGAATATCAGCAAAACAACAAAAGGGACAATATTGAGATACTGTGTTTTTTTCCGTGGCGGGATAAGGCTGTGACACATGGAGAGTTAGCCAAAACATCAAAGAAGAGAATCGAGCTCTTCGAGTCGAAATGTTATAGAAAGGTCTTCCGAATACCGTGGACCGAAAAATAAAATAATCCTGACATTCGACAACAGTTGGCCATAGAGGAGAACTGGTTCATAAATGGAAAAGACACAACTGCCTTGAGAGAATGGTAATGGAATGTATGGTGGCTGGGAAGCCAGGTCTTCTACCCTGAGGGCAACTCTTCTCTCTCTTCTCTTACCTCACTCTGTTTCATTTGACTCTGTCCTACAGTCACACTCTTGCACAACTTTCACACGCGCCCTCATGGTGAGGCCCTTCCATTGCACTTTGGTTGGGCTAGCTTCTGATGGCGCACAAACCTAGTATTGATACATACAGATGCACACATGCATCCAAGCACTGGTTTATGCGTCCTGATATCGCCCAATGGACTACGGTCTGGGGTGGAAAATGACGTGCCTCCGCCAGTAGAAACAAGTGAGGCAAACATCTAAGGAAAAAAAAAATGCATTTGGCTCCCAAGGAAGGTGGGCCTAGTGCCAGACACTTCTTTGGAGCTCATCCTGAGAGCCACTCTTCCCTTCACTCTCTTCTCTTACCTCACTCTGTTTCATTTGAATCTGTCCTACAGTCACATTCTTGCACAACTTTCACACGCGCCCTCATGGTGAGGCCCTTCCATTGCACTTTGGTTGGGCTAGCTTCTGAGGGCGCACAAACCTAGCATAGGTACATACAGACGCACACATGCATCCAAGCACTGGTTTATGCGTCCTGATATCGCCCAATGGACTACGGTCTGGGGTGGAAAATCGCGGGCCTTCGCCAGTAGAAACTAGTGAGGCAAACATCTAAGAAACAACAACATGGAATGTATGGTGCCAGACAAGAGGCGCAGAAGGAGACTAAGAAGGCGATGGCACATAATGTCAAGGAATGCTTGGGCATGACTCTGGAGTGGGCTAGGCTGGGGATTTGGCAAGAGATCGAATTTCATTCAGATGTCATGGGAGCGACGTTCTCCATGGGGCATTCTACACCTTTATTAACTTAACTTAACGTCTTTCTACTGGTTTAAAAGACTCATCAGAGTCTGTATACAACCAGTTACATTTGCATTACTCTGGTCTAATAGCTATGTGCAGCAATCTATTCTTGAATGCATTAACTATCCCTGCCTCAACTACCTCCTGTGGCAATGCATTCCAAGCATTCCCCACTTTCTGACTAAGAACAAATATTTTATAATATCCAATCTATAACTTTCTTTAGTTAATTTGTATCTCTGCTCTCTTGTTCTTGTTGGTGGATGTATTTTAAAAAAAACAACTTGTTAAAATCTAATGTAACCTTTCCTGTGACTATCTTATAAGCATATATTAAGTCACTTCGAATTCTTCTCTTTTCTAGACACTGTAGGCCGGTTCTTCTGAGTTTTTCCTCATTACTATAATTCTGGTCCCCCAATTGCAGTTTTGTCGCTCTTCTTTGTATCCGTTCCAGCGTGTTTATATCACCTTTACTATAAGAACTCCACACCTGTACACAGTACTCCAATCTAGGTCTAACCAATGCTTATACACTTTGACTACCACTTCAATGCTCCTATGTTTATTATTACTTTTTATCATACCAAACATTGCATTTGCATTTTTCACCGCTACCTGGACTTGCTCACTCACCTTACATGAATGATCTTGTATAACCCGTAGGTCCTTTTACTTTTTCTGTCATTAATATTGTTCTGTCCTATTCTGTCATTATGTTCCATATTGAATCTACACATTTGGATGACTGTACATTTATCTACATTAAACTCCATTTGCCAGATCTCAGACCATTTCCGAATTTTAGCTAAATCCTCAATCTTTCCATCTCTGCTTTAGATGAAACACTTCTGCAAAGTTTTGTGTCACCCGCGAATTTTGCAATCATGGATCGACATCATTGTCCAAATAGTTAATATATATTAAGAACAAAATTGGTCCCAAAAACCAAGCCTTACGGCACTCTACTTTTACATCACATCACTCAGAGTACTCCTTATTTATGCCCACTCTTTGCCTTGTTCCCATTAAACAATTTTCAACCTATATGACAACTTTGCCACCTATTCATTGTGATTTTCTATTATGAGGTACTTCATCAAACGCCTTTGCAAAAATCTAGATAAATAACATCTACAGGTACCCCTTTATCTGTCATTTTGATATCATCTACATGAATTTTAATAGATTTCTTCCCATTAATGAAAAAGATTTTGTGAAGTGTTAAAGTGTTAGATTGGCAATATAGTTTGGCAGGACTTCAAATGGTGAAATATGGAAGGGGACTCGCATTTGAAAACTGTTCCCTCACAACAAATCTTGCCAGAGACACGTTAGTATAAGTAGCTCAGATGTGTCGCAATGCCATGCTCTCGGTTGACAGTAGTTTGGAGCCCTCAGTTTTGGAAAGGTAGGCCAACTTCGGACTTTACTGTTGAAACAAACATGAAAGAATATACACGTCATTTCAAAGAGTATTATACTGCCTTAAAATGGTTCATTCATATGCGTCTCAGACTTTGCAGACCATGCTCGTAGCCTCTCGAGGCGCAAGCCGGTGCGCTGGATATGGAGACCCTGGGCTGCCCAAACTGCAGGATCACTCTCTCTCTCAGCCTCGCTGGTGTAATCTGAATTAATGCAACGTATGACAATTTGGCACCAGCTCAGCTGGAGGAGCTGCCGGAATGAAACCATCCACCTTAGGTACTCCCACTCCGGATTATCTGTTTGGGTTTACTCCCGTAGCCCTACCCTCTCCCGAGGTTTCCACAAGGCAGTAGAGTCATTGCCCACATATGCTAGTTACTCGAGACATCCGATGATACTCTCGTTATCCCAAGACTAGCCAGCACGCTCTAGGACTTCTGGGTTAAGAATCAGAGTCCCCTCTCTCCTGTGCAAACTGCCTGAACAGGCTAACGAGCTTCGTCTACTCGGGTTTAGAGTTAGAGTTTATCTTCTCTTAGATTGGCTGCAAACCAAGGCTAATGAGCCTAATCTGCCCAGTTATACCGCCGTGTACTCGGTCGACCCCACAGCAGGCTCTGTAAGAAATAGGGGTCCCTTCATGAAGGTGCTGCTGGGGACACAATAATGTAGAAGAGGCCATTGGCATGGAAACTCTTGAATGGCAAGCCGAACAGTGAATTCAGCGGCGACCTCTACACCTCGAAAGGAGAGGCTACATCAGACGCTTCACTTTCCTTTAACGAGCGGGACGTCCAGCCCAGACCTCGCTGCTCCCCAAAATGGTTAATTGCATTTAAATCAAAAACATACTGTACTGTTGGTCTTGTATGCTGTTTGAAACAGATCAGAGAGTGGAATATCAATGGTATTTGGGATATCAGTCATTTTCACAAAGCCAAGACGCAACGAAAACACTTACACATATTCGTAATAACTAAATTTAAAACTTTCGGGAAAACCATAATAGATTTTTGAAAAAATTTATGTCGAATATATTTGTTTGTTTATTCTATTTCTAAATATTTCGCATCGTTTGAAGTATGGCCTACTGGTTAGACCAAAAACGATGCCTATTACCAGTTGAACCGAAGAGAGCAGGTCGTTGTCTTCAGACTTCGCACTGGCCACAATGGACTGAGGTACCACCTATTCAACAAATTGAAGATAGGTGGTACCGACGAATGCCCGTGCGGTACTGGTAAAATGACCGCTGAACATCTGCTGCAGAACTGCCCGACATACAAGGATCAGAGAGAGCAGATGTGGCCATCACCAGTGGAACTGCAAGACAAGCTCTATGGCAGTGGCGACAGCCTCAGGATGACCGCCGCTTTTTTCGAAAAAATAATGGTTACTGTCTGACTGCGTACGAAGAAGAAGAAGAAGAAGTTTGAAGTATGGCCTTCTTTAGTATATCTAGAGTTGGCCATGGTTGAAGTTTGTTTAAATATGACTGGTAAAAGTGTCATTGGTAAACTAACTATTCTACATTAGTTGGAGTATTTCTCTTTAGCCTAATAATGAAATGCGTCCTCGTACCTAGTCCCCTTTTAGAAAAGTCCCCGTATGCCACTATCTTCACTATTTTATCTTTCTTACTTCCTTTTTATTAGACAATGTACGAAATTGTGGTATTTTATGAAATCCGCGTCAAGTCTATATCCTTGTAATTGAGTAACAGTAAGTGAAACGATTATGGGAAAAAACTACAGGGATGGGATACTGTTATTATCATAAGCTGGCGCACAAACAATATTGCTTGAGACTTTACGTGGCACACAAATCGTTATAGGATTTTATTTTTAGTCCGCGTAGGTCATATATGTAAAATAACCGGCGGGGTCTTCCCTCTTGCAGTTTGCTGTGCAATAGTATCAAAAGGTCGTGCTATATTTGAACGTTACAATCAAATGTTACAAATATATGTGTTCGGTTATTCTGTGCTGTTATAGAATCGATATCATTAAACTTCCGGTAAAAAAACATAAACGCGTTCAGTCTCACTCAGCAAACGGATAAAAATGATGTAGGGGCTAATGGTTCCAGTAGTTCACTGGTTGTACATACTCTTGCTGTTCTCTCCGGCTGCACACAATGGTGTATCAATGATTGATTCCAACAGTATTCAATTTGTTGATTGTTATTTCATCGATTGCAGTGTCAACATGCAAGTGGTTATCGATTTACTTCACTATGTCATCTCTATCTTCTTCTTCTTCTTCTTCTTCTTCTTCTTCTTCTTCGGCGTTCGTCCTGAAAATAACGTTGGGATATTGTGCCGTAGCTTGTTCGAGACTAGAATATCTGCTTCTTCTTTTGTTGATTGCCCATATTAGAGTGGAGGGGGAAAAAAGGGGGGGGGGGAGTAGAAATTGTTACGATTGCCTACAAGGAGTAGGTTTCCTCTTTTGTGCGCCTCGAAAAGGACGTTAAGTGACGGGTTGCTGTAGCTTTCCTCACATCCCGAGCCGCCCCCTCCATTTTACTACCATCACTCTTTCCCCTGTCATCCTGGCTAGAAGAATTAATGTATTAGATCTAAAAAAAACTTGTATTCAACTTGTATAATATAACATTAATAGTAACTTATCTCATTTATATGAAACATGAATTGCACTTACCTTTTAGATATGTTGAAAGAGAAGGACAAACCCTAGCTCTTGGTCGATTATCAAAAATCAATAGTTAATAGTAACACTAAAAACATCAACAGAACCACAATTTGTCTTTTTTAAAATTGTTTTCTTCTAATTTCCTCAAATTTTTCGCTGTTTGGTTTGGCTTGGCTTCGTTCGTTCTCAATCTCCCACTACCCAAACCCTGAAAGGGTTTAAGTAGCAGAATATAGTCCAGAGAACGGAATGCGTTGTGTCGTAGTTTACAGTTTGACTGCGATATTTGCACCTTTCGGTCCAACACATCCGACTTCAGCAAGCATTCTTTGAGTACCTGGTTAGCATTCCCTCTTCGATCCCTTCTCCTTAGCCAGCCTGCCCTGTTGGAGCCAGTTATCCAGGATCACCGCGTAGAGGTGTAGAACGGTCTCGGTAACTCTGGTTCGCTGGCCCTAACTCTAGCAGTCAGCCATGGGTCACTGACCACTGCAGCTCGTGCGCTGCTCAGCATCTTGATCCCTTTCTCTGTTTGATTAAAATTAAAATTTGTTCGCCCTTTTTCCGCCCTTAAAATGTGGCCGCCCTAGGCGGCCGCCTAGTCTTGCCTAATGGTAGAAACGACTCTGCATGAACCACAGCATTACCAGCACAGAAGATTCAAACACACCACCGACGATTTGAGACCTTTATGTCCACTATCCACTCATACAGTAACTAGCCCTTTTATACTTTCCGAATCAGCGCAGAAGTACCTCACAATCAATATTATCTGAGGAGCCAGGATAGATCTTTACAGCAGTGGCCAGATAAAGGTCCACGGGAAGAAAGTCCACACGGATATTCTCCACAGATAAAATTCCACAGGCATACATCCTTACACAGAAAAATACCCACCTTAGTAGTTGACTTTTAAAATACTTTTATTAATTCATTACCAATTACAGAATTCAATACATTAATTTTACAGCATTTACATCCAATTTCATTTCAAATTATAGAGGAATAGAAATGAGGTGCCGTAAATCGATAAATGAATAGATGACGATAGAAATAAGAAGAGAGCGAGAGCTAGAGAGAGAAAGAGGAAAGCAAAGGAGAGAGATATTTGAATAAATTAAGAAAGAACAAATTGATATAATAAATAATTTACGCTTTTGTTATTTTTGGGCGGTTCAACAGAACCAAACAAACTTTTTGAAACAAATACAGCAATTTTGCTATATTCAACAAAAAAGCTCACACAGATAAATGTCCACACGTAAAAAAAATTGACGCAAAATAATGCTCACACGGACAGATACCCCATAAAGAACATTACTCCCATGAAAAAATAACCAACATGGGTGATTATTATAACATTTTAGTTAAATCTATTTTAACATACCTATATTAATTCGTCGGATTGGTACATGAAGAGTGTTCTTCATTCCAGTCGGCAACTGTTGTCATGTGACTAATCTTTATCTTTATTAATTCCTCAAAGTAGGAGAGTATACCCACCAGAAACATGGACACACGTATATACAGATGGCTTATCTAACAAAGCCACATCCAATTGAGGTGGAGGGCTCTTTTTATAGACTAACGAATGGAGAAGAAAAAATTAGAGTATTAACAACGGGAACATATTCCAATAATTTCCGCGCAGAAGCAGAGACACTGAAGGCCACAGTTGAGCTTGTAATCCAAGATTAAGATATCCACCAAGAAAACATAGTATTCCTGACTGATGCCGCATCAGTATTAGCTGCGCTAAAACAACACACAGATGAAGATCTCGAGCAATGTAAGTTCTCCCTGTCACATCTCTCAGCAGAACACCCAAAGTTGGTCATACAGTGGATCCCATCCCACTGCAACATTGAAGGCAATGAAGCTGCAGACAAACTAGCAAAGAATGGAGGAGTGTCACGTATAATGAGACCAAGACCATAATTAAAGCCAACTTCAGGGTAAAATGGGTTGATCAACACCCCGACTTCCGAAAAGAAGACAGCTACTTTAACTTAACTAGAGAAGAACAAGTCATCATCTTCAGACTGAGAACTGGGCATAACAGACTCAAGGGTCATATTTACAACAAAATGAGGATTGGGACAGATGACAGGTGTCCTTGTGGGGAGCATATTATGACCGTGGAACACATCCTGCAAAGCTGCACGCTCACGCAGAAAAAGAGATAACAAAAATTCCCTCGTGAGACAGATATGAGACAAAAGCTGTATGGAGATGAAACAGCCTTACAAACAACGGTGTCCTTTGTAAGAGAAACCTGAACCTTGATCTGAGTATGAACGAAGAAGAAGAAGAATTAGAAGAAGAAGTAGAAGAAAAAGAAGAAGAAAAAGAAGAAAATTCCACAAAGGGTTTCTGCTTATCCGACGTTTTTATTGACCTATAGGTTGGGCATGTCATATTCAGTAAGCGGATGTAATATAATAGACGTTTCCGCACTTCAACAAATTTTTATTACCGTGACGTATAGCCAAACTATCCCCCTTACATAAATTATTTCCCTTTCACAATACAACAAATAAATCACTGAAAACTGTTTCGTCCAGTAAACAAACATTGTTAAATGTTAATTTGCATAGACTCTGTATTACACAATTATCAATTGATCTATCTATGATTAAATTCTCTTGTCGGAAATTTTTAGTAATTCAACTTGCTGGTATCTCAGGTTCTATTTTGTCTATCCTTCCTAAAAATAGCAACTAATAAACTAAATTAGCATCTTGGGTCTTGTGGTCCTCGTCCAGGGTGATGTGACCGGCCTCTGACAAACTGGCAGCTTCCGTCCGTCTACTCTCCGTCGTAGAACCAAAGATTTCTCACATGTGTTTTGGAATCGTACTCCCTAAGGTTTTAGGCTACACCCCTCGTACTCTTGGGACGTAGTCCCGTGTGTCTCTCTTTCGCCTTAGTTTCTGTCAGTTAGTTCTGGTCGACACCTCTGACTATCTGATAGGTACAACGTTCTTCTTCTTGTTCTTCTTGTTCTTGTTCTTGTTCTTGTTCTTGTTCTTGTTCTTCTTCTTCTTCTTCTTCTTCTAATTTCTCTTCTTCTTCTTTGTTCTCAATCACCCACTACCAAGCCACGAAAAGGGCTTTTTCAAGTAGCAGGACGTTGTCCGGGGAGAACGAAATGCGTTGTGTCGTAATTTACAGCTTGACTGCAATATTTTCCCATTTCGTTCCGACACATCCGACTTCAGCAGACATTTTTGAGTTCCGGGTTGTTGTTGTTGTTGTTGTTGTTGTTGTTGTTGTTTGCGAATACCAACAATGAGTAGTTCACTCTTATGTGCGATAAGAAAAGTGCGTTAAGTGACCGGTTGCAGTAGTTTTCATCACATCCCGAGCGTGCTGATGAAGGTAGACCGGAGTCCTCCAGGCGGTTGTGCCATGCTTGGTTACATCTGCATGTCGCTCACTACTACGGAGATCACGTCGAACCTAACCTTGTTAGCCAGACTGTTGTCCTGGACAACAGTCCGTTTCCAGGACGATCAACGAGGAGGTCGGGTGAAGGTCTTGGCCAGTATATTTCTCCTGGCCCTGGCTCTAACATTCTCTGATCAGTGTGCTTTGCTGACCAGACGTTAGCCTCATCGTCCCGTCAGGTGAGGGTCTTGGCCAGTATATTTCTCCTGGCCCTGGCTAACATTCTCTGATCAGTGTGCCTTGCCTGACCAGACGATAGTCTTCTGAGTACCGGGTTAATCTTTCCTATTCGAACCGTTCTCCTTAACCAGTCTGTAGCAGTATGTTATCCAGTATCAACACAAAGAGGTGAAGAAGGGTTTTGTCAGCTCTTGTTTGCTGGCCCTGGCGTTAGCAATCAGCTTTGGGTCGCTGACCGCTACAGCTCATTAACTGCTCATTATCTTGATTCCGGGAAGTGTTCATGACGGTTTTCGAGACAGTCCTTTAGGTGTTTTGGCCTACGCCTTATATACTTCTGACATGGCTTGGCTTGGCTTCGTTCGTTCTCAATCTTCCGTTACAAAACCCTGAAAGGGCTTTAGTAGCAGAATGTAGCCCAGAGAACGGAATGCGTTGTGTCGTAGTTTACAGCATGATTGCGATATATGCACCTTTCGGTCCAACACATCAGACTTCAGCAAGCATTTTGTAGTACCGGGTTAGCATTCCCTCTTCGATCCCTTCTCCTTAGCCAGTCTGCTCTGCTGCTGCTTGTTATCCAGGATCACCGCGTGGAGGTGTAGAAGGGTCTTGTCAGCTTTGGTTCGCTGGCCCTGACGCTAGCAGTCAGCAATGGGTAGCTGACTACTGCAGCTCATGCGCTGCTCAGCATCTTGATCCCTTTACTTCTGACATGAACAGTTTCGTACTTACTTGAGCCCAGACTCCAACTTCGTCCGAGGGCTGCTAGTGTGCACTCCTGAGATTACTGCACTTCTGCATTCAATATTTGTTATGCTAGACCGAAGTTTTCACTGCTTAGAGTTTATACTGCGAACTCAAGCCTTCGGG
Source organism: Ariolimax columbianus (assembly GCA_036924085.1). Classification (NCBI taxonomy): domain Eukaryota; kingdom Metazoa; phylum Mollusca; class Gastropoda; order Stylommatophora; family Arionidae; genus Ariolimax; species Ariolimax columbianus. The sequence goes on from JAVGWX010000013.1 coordinate 49,103,189, forward strand.
GTTGCCTTTCCGGACCAGTAAGTTGATTGATAAATGTGCAGGGCTAGAAATGAACAACATTACATGTCACTACATGTTAACGACCTCATTATACGTTTTAATATATGTAATTCTTCAAATAATTCAAAAAATTATAAAACATTTTCACAGTTAAAATACAAAAAATGAAATGCAGCCGGGATCAAGATGCTGAGCAGTGCATGAGCTGCAATGGCCAGCGACACATAACTGACTGCTAGCGTCAGCAAACCAGAAATTAATAAAAAAAATTTACCTTTGCCTTATTTCTCTAATCCACAAGGCACTGTGGTTTTTATTTTGCGCCTGATGGCCAAATGCATTCGACCTCGGCATGCATTTTATGTAAGGGTCTGCTTCCTCCTGCATTTTCTAAGGATTTGCTTCCCCGGGGTAAAGGCCGGTGCTGTGATGGGGATCGAACCCAGCAACTTCTGGTTGTGAGCCGTGTCACTTAACCATTAGCCCACGCCGTCCCCTAAACCAGAAATGACAAGACCCTTCTACACCGCCACGCAGTGATCCTTGAAAACAGGCTGCACCAGAGCAGACTGGTTAAGGAGAAGGGGTCGAAAGAGAAAGGCTAACCCGGTACTCAAAAATGTCTGCTGAAGTTGAATGTGTCAGACCGAAAGGTGCAAATATCACAGCCAAGCGGTAAACTATGACACAACGCATTCAGTTCTGCTGCTCGCAAAGCCCTTGTCATGTTTTGGTAGCGGGAGATTGAGAACGAAGAAGAAGAAGAAAAGGAAGAAGCAGAAGAAATGCATTTATCAATTACTTAGTTTTTTGTCTTAGAAATGTTCAATATGGTGATATTTGTCCATGTCAACAATTAACAGTGTGGGTATTTGTCCATGTCAACAATTAACAATATGGGTATTTGTCCATGTCAACAATTAACAGCATGAGTATTTGTCCATGTCAACAATTAACAGTGTGCGTATATGTCCATGTCAACAATTAACAGTGTGGGTATTTGTCCAGGGAACTGGCTAGATACAACATCTGCATAGCTGCCGTGAGCGAGACACGACTGGCAGAGGAAGGGCAGATCACAGAAGAAGGCGCTGGTTATACTTTCTTCTGGAGCGACCGCAGCAAAGAAGAACGCCGTGAAGCTGGATTTGGCTTTGCCATCAAGACCAACATGGTCGACAAGCTCACAAGCATGCCCAGAGGAATTAATGACCGCCTGATTACACTGCATCTCCCTCTAATAGGAGGGCGCCATGCAACACTCATCAGTGCATACGCACCCACAAGGACAAATCCTCAGGAAATAAAAGATAAGTTTTATGAGGACCTAGAGGCGCTCATCGCTGCAGTCCCCAAATCTGACAAACTGGTCATCCTCGGTGATTTTAACGCTAGGGTTGGCACAGACCATACAGCCTGGGAGGGGGCCATTGGCAGACATGGTATCGGAAAATGCAATAGTAACGGACTGCTCCTTCTGAGGACATGTGCCGCAAATGAACTACTCATTACAAACACAGCTTTCCGACTACCTGTCCGAAATAGAACCACATGGATGCACAAAAAGGTCCCGCCACTGGCACCTCATTGACTACATTATCATCAGACGTAGGGATCGAACGGATGCTATGGTAACGAAGAGCATGTGTGGTGCAGAATGTTGGACCGACCATCGACTTGTCATTGCCAAGCTAAACTTCAAGATCCAGCCCAAAATGCGCCCCCAAGGGAAAGAAACCACTGAGGAGGCTAAATGTCTCTCAGCTGAAATACGAACCCACGAGAGGAGGCTTCCAGGAAGAGCTTGAGGGTAGACTGTCTGAGCTTCGTTTTGAAAAGAACGACTTCGAAGAGAACTGGGCATCATTGAGAAACACACTCTACGATACAGCTGTTAAACACATTGGCCCACTCACGCGCAAGCATAAGGACTGGTTTGATGAGAACGATCTAGAAATACAGGGCCTTCTCGATGCAAAACATGAAGCGCACAGGGAATACCAGAGAGACACACCATCTCCGGCAGCAAAAGCTGCCTTCAATACTGCTCGCAAAGCTGTCCAGACCAGGCTTAGAGAGATGCAAGACTCCTGGCTCAGCAAAAGGGCTGACGAAATTGAGATGTTCGCCGAGCGTCATGACACCAAACGGTTTTACGAGGCACTGAAAGCTCTCTACGGCCCGCCGCCTTCTAGTAATACCCCAGTTCGCAGTGCGGTTGGGGTACTGCTAACAGATAAGGTTCATATTCTAGACAGATGGGCAGACCACTTCTGCAAAATACTAAACCACCCATCGTCCATAAATGAAGAGGCCATCCGGCGAATGCCGCAGGTGGAACTGAACCTGGCGTTGGATGAAGTCATTACTGAGGAGGAAGTCGACAGGGCAATCAGTTCACTATCTATAGGAAAAACTCCTGGAGCTGATGCAATACCAGCAGAGGTATATAAGACAGCTGGCCCATCCCTCACCTGAAGGATCACTGAACTCTTCTGTCACATGTGGACTGAAGGGACAATTCCGCAGGAGCTAAAGGACGCCTCAATCGTTCACCTGTACAAAAGAAAAGGCAACCGTCAGGAATGCGACAATCATCGTGGAATATCGCTACTCTCCGTAGCAGGCAAGATCCTAGCGCGCTTACTGCTAAACAGGCTCAACAAACACCTTGAACAAAGCCACCACCTCCCAGAAAGCCAATGTGGATTCAGAGCCGGAAGAGGAACAGTGGACATGATTTTTGCCGCTCGCCAAGTACAAGAGAAGTGTTGAGAACAAAATCAGGCCTTGTACACCACATTTATTGATTTGACAAAGGCATTTGATACAGTAAACAGAGGAGGGCTGTGGATGATAATGTCTAAGTTTGGCTGCCCCAACAAGTTCATAACAATGGTGAAACAGCTACACGAAGGCATGTGTGCTCGTGTACTGGACAGCGGTGCAATCTCTAAAACGTTTCTAGTATCAAACGGAGTAAAACAAGGATGTGTACTTGCCCCGACTTTGTTCAGCATGATGTTCGCGGCCACGAGGACAGACGCCTTCAGGTCATTGGAGCTTGGAATACCTATAAAGTACCGCACAGATGGCAAGTTACTCAATTCCAGAAGAATGAAGGCCACAACCAAAGTGGCTGGCGACATAATCAGGGAACTTGTATTTGCTGGCGACTGCGCTCTAATGAGCAACTCAGAACTGAACATGCAGGTTGGAATGGACCAGTTCTCTGCCTCATGCGAAAATTTTGGCCTGACCATAAATGCCAAAAAAAACAGGTCATGTACCAACCAGCACCAGGCATGCCGTACACAAAACCAGAGACTACAGTCAGCGGGCAGACGTTGAATGCCGTAGAACAAATTCACATATCTGGGCAGCACGCTGTCGAAATCTGTCAGCTTAGACGATGAGGTGGCAAGCAGAATAGCAAAGGCCAGCACAGCCTTTGGTAGAATGCGCTCGATGGTATGGGCACGTCGTGGCATCAGCGTCAAGACTCAAATTCTACCGTGCAACCATCATTCCAACCCAACTATACGCTTGCGAAAGCTGGACTGTATACTCTGGACATGCAAGGAGGTTAAACCACTTCCACAAAGGTTGCCTGAGGCGAATATTCCACATCCGATGGCAAGATCGTGTCACTGACATCGAGGTTCTCTCGAGGGCTAACATGCCCAGCATCCATGCACTGCTAGAAAAAGCACGACTAGGATGGGCCGGACACCTCGTCCGTATGTCAGACGAGCGGCTCCCAAAGTAGCTTCTCTACGGCGAGCTGAGAGCGGGATGGCGCGAGAGAGGGCGCCCAAAGAAACGTTTTAAAGATGGTCTGAAAGACTCACTAAAAAGTTGCCAGATAGACATCGACAACTGGGAATGTTTTGCGCAAAACAGATCTGACTGGAGAAGCGCAGTCAAATCGGGTGTAGCTGCCGGTGAAGATGACCGTGTTGTGAAAGCCCAGAACAGACGCGAGCAGCGGGAACACCATCCCTTTCTACAAACCTCGTGTGCCCGATATGTAGCAGATGTTTTCGTGCTCGCATTGGCCTGTTCAGCCACATGCGCACCAACACCGAACAGGGAAATCTGTGACAAGGATGATGTCGGCGGTCCTCGTCGACAACGATGGACAGCTATTATTTGTCCATGTCAACAATTAACAGTGTGAGTATTTGTACATGTCAAAAATTAACAGTGTGGGTATTTGTCCATGTCAACAATTAACAGTATGGGTATTTGTCCATGTCAAAAATTAACAGTGTGGGTATTTGTCCATGTCAACAATTAACAGTATGGGTATTTGTCCATGTCAACACTTAACAGTGTGGGTATTTGTCCATGTCAACAATTAACAGTATGGGTATTTATCCATGTCAACAATTAACAGTATGGGTATTTGTCCATGTCAACAATTAACAGTGTGGGTATTTGTCCATGTCAACAATTAACAGTATGGGTATTTGTCCATGTCAACAATTAACAGTATGGGTATTTGTCCATGTCAACAATTAACAGTGTGGGTATTTGTCCATGTCAACAATTAACAGTATGGGTATTTGCCCATGTCAACAATTAACAGTGTGGGTATTTGTCCAAGTCAACAATCAACAGTGTGGCTATTTCTCCAAGAGGACATTCTTCCCTGTGCCCAATTGTCTTTATGGTCATTTTTCGAATCATCGCTCGTGTCAATGCTGCCCTTTGCAGCCTTGTGCGATCGTAGATCACAATACGTCGGAGTATGTCGTCATCTTTGCTTGGGATGAGCAATTGTTATTACTACAATTACTTTCTGAAGCAAGGATCGAGAGTTCGATGATTGTCATTGTTAAAGAGGTCTCATGTAGCCAGTTTTGCCATCTCTGCCAAGGTATTTTCGGCTGGAAACGCTTAAAAAATGCAAAACCGGCAACATTTTCAGCTAAATTGATGTCTAAAGAAAATGTATCTTTATTTTATTGTGTATTATTAGTTACTTTTTTGTAAATTAGGAAATAAATTTAAATTCTGGCATAGAACAGAAACATTACTAACAAAATGTTTTTTGTTGTTCTTCTTCTTCGTTCTTCCTCATACCAAGATCCTGGTTTCTTTTACAAAGGACACCGTTGTTTAAAAGGCTGTTTTATCTCCACACAGCTTCTGTCTCATATCTGTCTCACGGAGCCAGTATTGTTCTCTCTTTTCCTGCGTGAGCATGCAGCTTTGTAGGATGTGTTCCACGGTCATGATATGCTCCCCACAAGGACACTTGTCATCTGTCCCAATCCTTATTTTGTTGTAAATATGACCCTTGCGTCTGTTATGCCCAGTTCTCAGTCTGAAGATGATAACTTGCTGTTCTCTAGTTAAGTTAAAATATCTGTCTTCTTTTCGGAAGTCGGGGTGTTGATCAGCCTATTTTACCCTGAAGTTGGCTTTAATTATGGTCTTGGCCTTATTATATGTGATGCTCAGGTCTGTTTGTTGGGATGCTCCTCCACACTTTGCTAATTTGTCTGCAGCTTCATTGCCTTCAATATTGCAATGGGATGGGATCCACTGTATGACCAACCTTGGGTGTTCTGCTGAGAGCTGTGTCAGGGAGAACATACATTGCTCGATATCTTCATCTTTGTGTTGTTTTAGCGCTGCTAATACCGACGTGGCATCAGTCAGGAATACTATGTTTTCTTGGTGGATATCTTTATCTTGGATTACAAGCTCAGCTGCGGCCTTCGGTGCCTTTACTTCTTCACGGAAGTTATTGGAGTATGTTCCCGTTGTTAATACTCGAGTTTTTCTTCTCCATTCCTTAGTCTATAATAGAGCACTTCACCTCCATTGGATGTGGCTTTGTTAGATGAGCCAGCCATCTGTATAAACGTGTATCCATGTTTCTGGAGGGAATACTCTTCTAAGATATTATTCTGTGATATATTTCTTTTCTAAATCTGTCTGTTCCTTTTTTACCTATTTCCTCTATGGTTTCTATCATCTCAGAGGACTTGGCTTTTTCTCATGGTGGGATTTGGGATGCTTGCTTTAAATCTCTAACCGCTGCATGGCTTATGATTTGGTCTGCTCTTGTTAGTTCTTTTGTTTTTGATAGGAAGTGGTCTCTCTTTAACCCCCCTGCGATTTATTCTGTCATATATTTGGTGATCAGATATTCTTTTGAACTTCTCCCCCTGCTGGAGTGTTTTTTTGGTCTCTGCGCGTCTCTATATTTTCAATTTGTGTGATGTTCTCCATTGCATTTATTGGTGTTGTTCTCATAGCTCCAGTGATGATACGTATACCTAGATTTTGGGTTGTATTTATTTTTTGAAAGTTATTCTTTGTTGCGGTGAAGAATGCTGCTATCCAGTATTCTAGCACTGGTCTCACATAACCTGTGTACAGTTTCTTTAGGGTGCCCGTGTCAGCCCCGACCCCCCCCCCCCCCCTTATGTTGAGCCTAATTTCTTTCTCATTATCGCCATTCTGTTCTTAGCTTTGTTGGTGGCTTTTTTATCTGGTTTTTCCATGTCAGCCTTGGGTCCATTGTTATTTTCACATAAGCTTGACTTTTGTCAAAGGGGATAGTCTGGCCATTTACTTTTAGGACCACTTCTGTGGTTTGGGAGATAGAGAGAAGATTATGTACGTGGTTTTGGTAAATGTTTATTCAATCTGACATTTTCAAAATGGTCATACTGTATGCGCGGTCGTATATATATAAATCATCATCAAGAGCCGTCTCCGCATCAGAAGTAGTAATGGATCTCTAGTTGTCTCTGTCC